>VDFB02000017.1:92356071-92389662 GCA_007258455.2 Sequoia sempervirens | reverse complement strand
CGTGCATACAAGTTTTTAGTTTGGAATGATTCAGAAAATAGGAAAAAATAACAAAACTTAAAGAAGTTTTGGCTCTTCCAACATCTAAAAATTTAGAACTTAAAAATAAAATTTAAGCACTAAAAATCCTTTTATAGGAAAAAGGCCTCAAAAGTTTAAACTTAAATTTTATCTAGAGAATCAGAAATAACAAATAAAAATGTAGCACGTGGCATATGCCAACTATCATCAGAATCTTCTAGATGAAGTGAAAGCTTTGACTTCCTCAACAATAACACTTTTCACTTTCAAACTCTGATATGCAATACTTTGCATAAATCAAGACTATCGACATCCTTTAGAATACCAGACATGAAACATCCACTGGGACTGGGAACAACTTGCAAAAAATCAATTGTAACAAAATATTTTTGTGACGCTTTCGGTATCCAATATCCGGTACTTCCTTTTATCATTTAGGGCTCAGTTTCTGGTATCTTTTCTTCACTTTTCTTCAACTGATATTCTCATAAAGCATTTAATATTTGGTGCATATGTTCTTTTGAAATCCCTTGTATTTCCTTCCAACTAAACTTGAGCCTAGTGTATTCTTTTGATATCTGGAGTATACTAGCATTCCTTTGTACTTTCTATGTTTCATATCTAGCTATAGTGTTCCTGCATTGTATGATTTCATCAATGACCTCCTGGGTTAACAACTGAACATGGTCTTTATTTATCCTTTCAATCTATTCCTTGAATGCTTTCGCTTCTTTACCCTCCTGTCTTAATGTTTGGGGATCACAACCTTGACGTGCTAACATTTCAATGAAATCTTGATCTTTATCAAGAAACTTATTACATTTCTCAGTGACCTTTTCAAATCCTTCAATACATTGTGTCAATGTGTCACCTTCCCATTTCAACTATTTCTTCCATTTTTAGGCAATGGAACTTCTTGTTCTGAAATTATATTTTCTCCTATCAATTCTTGGACATCCATTTGCATGAGAGTTTCAACATTTCGCCTTTCAGCATCAACATGTCTTGGTGAAACCTACATTCACCTTCAAATCTTCTAGATTTCTTAGACTACAATATGCTTCCTTATACTTCCCTATTGCATTTGTAATAGATTCTTCTCCTTGCCTCTACATTCATTTTATGGTGAGCTGTTGCAATTGGATCCACCTGTTCTTATGGCATTAGTATTGGATTTTGAGGCAATTTGGTTTGTGCTTGACTAGATAGGTTTAATGACTTTATAAAATTTTCTAGGCTAGCAACCCATTCTTTCAACTCTCTTTTCTTCTTTTTATTCTTCTTTACCCTAGCAATCGTTGCATCTAATTTCATCTTTATTATTTCTAACTCTTGTGTCCAGGATGAGTGTGCAAGATTGATACTTGTTACCTTATACTCCTTGGGTGTTATCTCATGTCTACTTTTATTAGATATTGGAGTAGCTATATGGATTGTTCTGTCTCCATCTGCATTCTTTTGTATGACATGTTTTGCTCTGCGCCTAGCCTTAGGAGTATCTACTTTTTGTATAAAACTGTTAAGATCTAGAGGCACTATTTCTACTTCCATTAGAGAAGCCAATTCCCTAATCAACTAATCAGGTGCATCCTCGTCGTGCTCTACCTTTGTAACATTCCTTTGCTCCTTGTTTATCATTGATTCAGAAACTTCTCTTACTTCTTCAACTTTATTTGTTGCGTCCTCTAAAATAGGAATCTCTTCAACAATTTCTGGCATAGATTCTAGATTACTGGGGTTTGACACTGTCTCTGTTTGGAGACTTATATTTTCCTATCTAGCCATGTGTTCAACATCAACTCCTTAGACGTCACTTTCCTTGTATCCTGTCACATCGGGATTTTCTTTATTTCCAACTTGATCACTTGAAACCTGTGTAGTTTCTTCATTCTTAGCTTCAACTCAGTTTTCCTCTGATTTTTCAAAGATCTGCAGCTGTTTATTATCATTTGGATTATTCCCAAGTGAAGGATGGGAATCAAAGGTATCTTTAATAGCTTTTTCATCAATAGGATCTTGCCCTGTAGTTTCCCCTATTTCCATCTCAAGAACATTAGGGTTCTTTGCTTCTAAAGCAAGTGTTCCTTGTACTAATTCTTCTTCAACATTTATAAGAGTGGACCTTGTGTCTGGAATTTCTTCTACCATTGGCTGTACCATGGGTATATTCTTAGACTTCTTCTATCTTACCTTTTCCCACATGACATCCCATTTATCCATCTGTTCCTTAATCCTGGCTTCATCTACCTCAAAAATTTCATCCAAAACCACAAGAGTCCCTCCTAGTGCCTGTTTCATACTAGCCTACCAGGCCTGATCCATTTTTGCTTACTAACTACTAGTAGGTGGGAATAAACCATTGTCGACTATAGGCTCAGAATCATATGATCATAGAATCATGAATCACATATATATAGGGAACCAATAATAAAAAATGGAATAAGGAGGGACGCGAAGCCATATTAATGGAAGGGGGAGAAGTAAACAATGCTACAACTCTTTGAAATGCAGACCTTGTTTGTGTACCAATGATTTCTGTTGCCCCTGCTTCTTCATCAATAGTAGGTTTAGTCCTTGGTTTTGCTGTGGAGGAAGATGCACCTTTAGCTTTTACTTTTGATTTAACTTTTCCTAAATTGACATCTTTTTTATTATCAGCTGGCTTTAGTGAAACTCCTTGACTTGAAGTGTCAGGAGTTTTCTCTTCAATTCTTATACCAATAGTTGTCTTACTAGTCTTCCTCTTCTTCTTAGCAAGTTCCCCCCTCTCAAATGTAGTTTCATTTCTTTGTTTCCTTCTTTTATCTTGTGAGTGCATGGGTTCAATTACTTTTTCACTTAAAACTTTACAAAAATCATTTATCCAATGTTGAGTATGTAATAAAACCGGCGCAAAGAATTCTTCAATTGATGTCATTTCTTTACCCTTGTAATCTAGGTCTGGGATAAGTTCATCATACACCCTATCTTCATTGTAAGATTTACTCAACACTTCACCATCATCCTTTTCCAACTGATCTGGAATATCATGAAGCATAAGAATTCAAGCATATTCTAATGACAATCTTTCATATTTTCTTTTCCTTACTTTGTGCTCATCTTCACAATTTAGCCAATAATTTGAGTCTAGGTGTTGGACATGAGCATAATAAACACCTATGTTTTTGGAAATATTCCCTTCAGGATTATAATACATCCTCTGAAGTGGGAAATATTCAAAATTATATGTTTTTTATAATTAGGAAAATTTTCAAAATATTGCAAGTAGCATAAAATTAATTCCCCAATCAACAATATAGCACAATGAAAACAAGAAGCATAAGAATAGTGAAACAACATCACCTAGTCTTCAAGCTTCCATTGGTTGACCTCCATTGGCCTTCTCCATCTTGTTGAAAATGGTATAATTGCCCTCAAATTTGAAGTGCAACTATAACCTATGCCAAATACAAGCAAAATATTGAAGTAATATGTGCTCAAGTACTCAAAAGCTCTCAAGCATGTTGTGTGTCAATAAATTGTGTGTGTAAAATGGCTAGAGAGAGAGAGTCTTTTAAAGAATTCCAAATTGAGAATGGATGGCCAAGATTCAAATTTGGTGAAGCCTTAAGATCAACGACTATAATTCAATGCGATAAGGAGGATTAGGGTTAGGGCAACATTAGGTCAAAGTTAGAGCAAGCTTTGAAATGAAGGGTTGAGATTTAATTGGAGATAATCAAATCAATGGTGGAAAAAAAGAGGTAGTTGGAATAATAGAAATTATTTAATGTATGAAGAAAGTTTGACTTATGAATTAAATAATGGTTTAATTCATAAATGGGAATGAGACAAAAGAAAATGTGGGATGGAAAGTGGGTTAAATAAATAAATTTATTTGATTGAAGGATAAATGGTCATGTTATTAAATAGTTAATGAGAATATGGATTAATTAGTGACGTATTTAAACAAATAAATATAAATTATTTATTTAAATAATCATAGAGGGATAATTATGACCTTAGGACGTGATTAAATAGTTGAATTATGTGAGAGAGAAACATGGTCGTAATAGAAAAATGCAACTCAAGGGCCTAGGTCATTTTTGTGTGTCTACATGTTGCCCCTCTTTGACATAATGTAGTCTATCACGTTGTGTCAAAGAAAACTAGTCAAAAATATGTCCCAGTGTGAAAGTAGGGAGAGGAAGGATGACGAGGAGGTAGTGGTATGCTCCCTCGAGAGAATAGGTGGGTTCAAAGAACATGAGTGTGCTCTCGAAATGGATGAGAGGACTAGAGGATGAAGGAATATAATAAATGTTAGTGCATAAGACATGGATGTTAGGATGAAAAAGGAATACTTCAATATTTCTCCAAATAAAATCATAGGCGTTGCATAATCATCATTAGGCGGTAAAATTTGAAAAATGGACAACAAACACCATGATATGATATAGACCAAGGTGTGCAAGGTCATCCACTTGCGAAAAACAAACAATCACAAACAAAGAATGTCCTAACTCATACTAAGGGCCAAGTTGACCCAGTCTTTTTTGTCAAGACACACCAAAGACAACAATCAAGGAAAAATAGGTCATGAGACGTCATCGCACCTCTAAATCCTTCATGGGACATCCTCGAGGTAGCTAGTAACATGACCAAGAGACCAAACAATAAAAAGATAAGACAAAATAGACCAAAAAGTCAACAACCATTTAATATGTTTGCCAATATTTGTTTGTTGAACATTGATTGCTTTATGGTTTGACAATTTGATAATTTGATAGTCTGACAGTTTGGACTGTTTGATGGTTTTTACGGTTTGACGATTTGAAAGTTCCTATCATCAGGAAGGACACATCCTGAAAAGGTCAATGACAATGTGATAGAGCCTATCATTAGGAAAGACACATCTTGAAAATACCAATGAATATGTGACGGTGCCTGTTGTCAGGAAAGAAACATCTTGAAAAAGAAAATGACATTTTGATGGGGTCCAATTTCAAGAAGGACGCATCTTGAAGGGGACCATAAAGTGGCTAGGTCAACATTGTTGTTGGCAATTTGACTGATGTTTGACTTGATGACGAATTGGACTATGTATGTTTGGTTGGTTCATGATTTGAATGTTGACTATCTTGTGTCCAAGTGTGACTATGTCTTAACTCATTTTCTCAACACGATAAACCCTAAAGGACTGACCTAGGTGGCCTCGGGGGCTCATCGACAAATGGCCTTTTCCTACGTTATGCACTCAGAGACCTCGTAGTTCGACAATTGACAAAGACTAACATGACTGACATGACTAACGTTGACTCTGTTTTTGGGGTTTGTGATGTTATTTGGATGTTTTTGTGCTTTCTTCAGGACATTTTTCAATTTTTAGGTCTTTTTTAGGACTTTTTATGTTTTTTAGAATTATTTTCAAGACTTTTTATGATTTTTAGGATTTTTTCAGGACTTTTAATGATTTTAATATTTTTTCAGGACTTTTAATGATTTTTAGGATTTTTTTAGGTCTTTTTATGATTTTGACAATTTTTTTAGGACTTTTTCGATTGTCAAGACCATGTGCAATACCCACTGTAGTCTCATGATAAAATATTGCCCCTAGTCAAGTTGATGGAAAGGACATGATCGGTATGGATGATAGGCAGTGCACAAGACTTCGATGTCAACCACTGTTGGCCATGTAAAGAAACGTCATGATGTCAGGGTGAAACATTGTGACGAATGTCAGAAAAATGGATGTTTATTATGGACTAAGGTAGATAGAGTGACAATAGATGTCAAAGCAATGATTGAATACACATGGCGCCTGTTTTCCAGGTTTTCACCATGGTACTTATCCAAAGCGCCTATTTACTAGGTTTTCACTATTGGATGAATTATTTCTCTTTATTTGTGTCAATTTTTTTATTTTTTTGGTGTCACTAGGATGCCTATTTGCCATGTTTTCATCCAAGTGATGATATTTTTGTATTTTTCAATATTTTTGTATTTTTAATGGTTGTCGGCCAGACTTTCTGATGCTATGTATAGAACTTGCATAAATGCAGACTATTGATTGGCTTTGTCAATTGTTCACCATCTGGAGTAGCCAATTGATATGCACCATAACCAAATGACGCAGTGATGATGTATGGACCCAACCAATTGGGCTCAAACTTGCTTGGTTTTTCTCTATTAGACTGATTTTCAGGATTCTGCATGAGAACCAGGTCACCAATGTCAAATCTTTGAGTCATCACTCTTTTGTTGTAGCTTTTGCAAAGACGATTTTGATATGCTTGTAAGTGGTTCAAGGCATTATGTCTGTGTTGGTCTAGCATTTCTAATTCATGCAGTCGTGACTGTCGATATTCTTCATCAGTGATTAGACCTTTCATAGAGACTCATAGGGATGGAATTTTGACCTCTATGGGAAAGATGGCTTCAGCTCCAAAGACGAGGATGAATGGAGTGGCTCCAATGGGAGTACGAATGCTAGTGCGATATTCCCACAAAGTAGGATTGAGTTGTATGTGCCAGTCATGACCAACATCATTGACGGTCTTCTTAAGAAGTTTTATGATTATTTTATTAGATGCCTCAACTTGACCATTTCCTTGTGGGTAGTAAGGCGTGGAGAAGTGGTGTCGAATATGGAAGCGTTCACAAAGCTCACGGACATCGTAATTTTTGAAGGGATGACCACTATTTGTGATGATGGATTATGGAATACCATATCAACAGATGATAAAGTTGAGGATAAACTTGTAAATTTGTTTGTTGATAATGTAAGTGAGCGGGATGGCTTCGATCCACTTAGTAAAGTACTCAGTGGTGGTAATGATGAATTTGTGGCCATTGGACGAGGTAGGATGGATCTTTCCCATGAGGTTGAGTCCCCATTGTGTGAAGGGCCAAGGAAAAGTAATTGGCCGAAGTTCTTGCGCTAGTGCATGAATCAAGTCACTGTGTATCTGACATTGGCGACACATTCTAAAAAAATCAAGTGCATCTTTCTCAATGGTCAGCCAGTAATACCCAAGTCTCGTTATCTTTTTGGATAAAGTAGGACCACTCGAATGGGATCCACATATACCCTCATGTACCTCTCACAAGGTCATTCGTGCTTCATCAGTGTCGAGACATCGAAGAAGGGAGTTATCAAAGCTACAACGGTAAAGGGTGTCACTGAGGATGGTGTATCTGGAAACTTTTCGAATAAAGGACTTTTGTTGGTTATTGGACAGGTTGGGGGGAAGGGTTTGGGACTTGAGGTAGTCATAAATGTCTTGATACCATGGAGAATTGGGACCAACAAGCTCACAAACCATCTCTGGTTCTGGTATGTCATATGCAGGAACCAAAAGTTGTTCTACCAAAAATTCAAATTGAGGCACATTACTAGGAATGTCCAGGAGATAGCTAATTGTGGCCATTGCATCTACTGCCTTATTTTGTGTTCTCAGAACTTGCTCAAAATTCACCATGTGAAAATATGTTTGAAATTTGTCAACCATTCATTTGTAAGGCATTAATTCTCATCCTTAGTTTCATAGTCATCATTGACTTGGTTAATGACCAACTGAGAATCTCCATAGACATGAAACGTTCTAATTTTCCATTTGATGGCCATTCTGAGTCCCGTGACAAGTGCCTCATATTCTTCCACATTATTTGTACAGGGAAAAGCAATGCAAAAGGACTTAGGGATGGAGTATCCTTGAGGGGTGATAAACAATATTCCTGCCCCCGAGCCATGATTAGTATGAGATCCATTAAAATACAACCTCCAAGGTGACTTAGGTTCTATATGAAATATTGTCTCATCTAGAAATTCTACTACTAGTGGATGATCACCCTGTATAGGTGTGTCTTCTAGTTGGTCTGCTATCACTTGTCCCTTTATCGCCTTTTTTTCAACATACTGAATATCATACTCACTCAAGATCATTACCCATTTTTCCAGGCGACCTGTCAATGCTGCGCGACTTAGGAGATATTTCAGGGGATCAATCTTCGCCACTAAGTGTGTCTGGTGATTCAACATGTAGTGTCCAAAATTCTAAGTAGCAAAGACAACTGCTAGGCAAGCAAGTTTGATGGTTGTGTCCTACTAATGTAGTATATGGACCTTTCCTTTTCTTCATGGTCGTTATGTGCCAGTAATGCCCCAAGTGCTGAAGTTGTTGCAGAAATGTATAGAATCAAAGGTTTCCCTTTGATTGGTGGCATTAAAATAGGTGGTGACAGTAGATAATCTTTTATTTTTTGGAAGGCCTCTTGACATTTATCTATCCACGCAAAAGGGATACTTTTGCGTAGAAGATACTGAAATGGATGACACTTTTCTGCCAATTGTGCTATGAAACATCAGATAGATTGTAGCCTACCTTGCAATGTTCTGAGTTCAATTATCCCTTTTGGAGGAGGCATGTATAATATGGATTTTACCTTGGTAGGATCGACTTCAATACCTCTATGAGAAACAATGTACCCAAAAAAATTTCTTGATGTCACACCAAAGACACATTTCTTTGGATTCAAGCGGACCTTGTATTCTTCCAGTCTTTTGAAAATTTTGTCTAACACTTTCAAGTGGTCTTTTCGTGTCAAATATTTTTCCAAAAGGTCATCTACATAATCTTCCATTATCTTGTGCATCATGTCATGGAATATGGTTGTCATAGCTCTCTGATATGTGGTGCCTGAATTCTTAAGACCAAAAGGCATGACGTTCCAATAGTATGTGCCCCAAGGACATGTGAATGCTATTTTGTGTTGATCTTCAGGGGCAATACAAATTTGATTATAACTGGAAAAACTGTCCATGAGGGACAACATCTCATATCCTACCGTAAGGTCCACTATGATGTCGATGTTTGGCAAGGGAAAGTCATCCTTTGGACATGCTTTATTCAGGTCCTAAAAATTTGTGCAGATGCAGATTTGATCGTTTGGATTTGTGACTGGTACAAGATTTGATATCCATTCAGCATAGTCTATGGACCGTATGAATCCCACGTCTAACAATTTCTTAAGTTCTGCTTTGACTAACAAGGCGATATGTGGGTGCATCTTTCGCAACTTCTGTTTCACTAGCTTGGCATCTAGAAATAATGGAAAATGGTGCAAGACAATTTCTGGATCCAACCCAGGCATATCGGCATAAGACCATGCAAAGTTGACCTTACGATTTGAAAAGAATTTGTGGAACTCAGGTTTCTCTTCCTCTGTCAAAGATGTCATGAAGAGGACCATCTTAGGATCTTCTACTATAGATATGCTTACTTCCATAGTGTCCTTTATGAGCATGGCTGATTTTTCCTAAGTTTTGGGGAGAAAGTCTAGTCCTCCATCCTTAGGTGCCTCAGAGAGGTTTTGACCTTTGGATATGTCCTTTATTTTTACTTTTTTATCATCAGAAGATTCCTTTTAGTTTTCACCTAAAGACGTGTCATTTTATTTTTATTTTTCATTTTGTGACTAGAGGATGGAGCGGTCTCCCCAAAGTAAGCAGCACTAGGTCAATGGAAAATCCAGCCTTGTGGTCTCCACTTGGTATACCCTCACACAGTCCCATGAATTTTGCAATGGCCTCATCATTTTGAAATATGTCCATAACTGGTAGGCCTTGTTGATCGCAATCGATTAGTTGTGGGTAGACTAAGGAAATACCATCATTAGTATTGGTGAATGGTGGGTAGGATGCAGAAAGCTAAAGATAAAATTGTGATTGTCAGGCTCTATGTCAGATTCTATCCAGTACTCTGCCTCGCTTGATTCATACTCATTGTCAAAATAAGGGACGAATGGACTAGCATTGGGGTCGGTAGTTTCATTATGATTAGATTTGGACGATGAGTAGTCTTGGTTTGAAAAAGCTATATGGTGGGGAGCAGTAAGATATCCCACCATGGCCTCAAATTGATTGACATCAATGTCTTGGGGAAAAAAAGACTCTTGTAATGTTTTGTCGAGTATAGCCTTATGGATTGGGGAAATGCATAGCAAATCAAGTATAGAAATCTGTGCACGTGTGTTCCCAAGTTGGTCAATGAGGTTAAGATGTCCTTTAGGCTTGGACTATCTGGTTAATGGATGGGACTGCGATTGTTGGGTGGATGGGCCAACTATTGTTATCTTTGGTTTTCGAGGAGGAGAAGGGTCGGATATGGTGACTTTGCTCCCACAGGTAGTGACATTGCATTTAGGGGCCTTTCTAACAGTAACTATGTTGACATGTTTAGTAGTTGTTCTAATATGATTTATGATAGGTCCACCAGAATAGTCATATGCAATACGGGGATGGTTGGCTCGATTATTGTTATTGGATTTTGATGTGGAAGGGTTACTAGAACCATGGTCCTGCAGTGGGTTCTTGTGTATGGTATGGTTTGAATTAGATGCAAATTGTGGTCCATCTATCTCAATGGTACGATTCTCGATAAGGTCTTGTACTAGATTTTTCAGTTGTTAATAGGAGGAGGTTTTATGTCCTTTTTCCTGATGATAATCACCAAATGCATTGTCATCCCACCAAAATGGTTTAAACTGCCCTGGGGCATATGTTTTTGGGTCCTCAAGTGTGATGACACCATTTTGAAGGAATTTCTTGAGGACTTCTTCAATGGTCTCACCCAAGGGGGTGTATGTGCGACTTCTGGGGAATTGTCTGGGTTTTTAGGGCTGTCTTTAATTTTGGTTATTTTGATTACCTTGGTTATTTTGATTTGTCTATACAACATTGGCAACATGGGTCTGTGTGGTCATCAATGTATTTTACAGTTGAGCCCCTTTAAGGGTAAGCACAGGACCCATTGCGTTGATAACATTAACATCTACAATGCCATCATTGGTGACATATTTATTCTTAACCCAATATTTTTTCTTGTCAGTGGGTGGACTTGCATTTGCATTTTTAGAACCATATTTTAATCTTCCCTCAGCAATAAGGGCTTTCTCAAGTTGGATGCCTCGTTCGACTAGGTCCACGAACGTTGTACAACAATGAGCTCACAAGTCATTTTTCAATGGGCCTAGGAGTGTTTGTAAAAACATGTCAACCTTCTCTTTTTCAGGTATGTCTATGTTGCAGCGAATTTCTAGGCCTCTCCATCGTTGGAAAAATGGGATAAAAGTTTCACTAGCATCTTTTTGTGTAAGTGTGTATAAGCTAGTGATGGAGATGTCTGTGTCAATGTTATAGGCATATTTTTTCACAAATTTGTTTGCAAGTTCATCCCATGTTTTTATCCCCTTCAAAGTGGAGAACCATTCAAGTGTGGGTCCTATTAGACTCTTGGAGAAGAGTCTCATCAAGTAAGTGTGTTCATATGCAATGTCCATATAGTTGGTCGTGAATTCTCGAATGTGTTCAATAGGATTTTTCTTGCCCTTGTATTTGGTGAAGTTTGGTGCCACATATCCAGGAGGAAATGGTGGCATGTATAGACTTGTGTCAAAAGGATATGGGCATAAGTCATATGACATGTGTGAATTTTTGTTGGAAATTTGCATATTCTCAATGGTTTTCTATAAGTCCATTACTTGAGCTTGCAAGGCATCAATTATAGGATTATTTGTCACATCACACATGGGAGTAATGGGTATCCCATGTGTCCTCATTTGTTGTGAAGAGACATTTATATTTTGTTGTGGAATGTGTTGTTGTGGGATGTATGACGTGTTTTGATTGGAATGTTGTTGATATTGCAAGTTTTGATTAGGGACATGTTGATGGGTATGAATGTGTGATGCATATGTAGGAATGTGCCCTCCAACCATTTGAGTTGATAGTTGTGGGATATGTTGGTCATGAATGTTTTGGTGTCCAAATGAAGCCATAGGTTGCGTATTTTGATTTCCTTGTCCAAATTGTTGGAATTGTCCATGGGAAACATTTGTGTTTTTCCCTTGGGAAGTATTGGTATTAAATTGTGATGACATGTTGGCGTTTGGTTGTGGTGCTCTAATGAAAATACGTCGTTTGCTTCCTCCAAAGGGATCGAATGAGGTTCCAACATAAGGATTTGATGATGATGTCCCTATGGTCATAGATGAAGTTCCAAATATGGGGTTTGAGGAACTTGCCCCCATTGATGTAGATCCAAGGTAGTTCCAATGGTTTGTGAAGATCCCATTGACATTGCGGGCATGGACTATGATATTGCTTGTGGCATAGTAGGTGTTCCTCCAATAGATGTCGCATTGTTGAGTTGGAGGTGTTTTGACTTATGGTGCCACTAGATGTAACATTGATGGTGCTTGTAGTAATTTGTGTGGTGACAACAGTGTTATTGTTGGAGGCATTGTTCATGTTTTGTTGAGGTGTCGAGTTTTGTGTCATGTTGTCCAAAGAAGAAGGTCTTATGGTATTGATGTCAAAGCCTTGTGGTAACTTGGCCCCTTGGTCTAAGAGCATAGCTAAATATCTATCAGGATCGTTCAAGACCAAGTCCTCTACAAAGGAGGATACTTCAAGATTTTGGGCTGCATCCTCTAAGTCCTCTGCAAGCACTTTCCCATTTTGGTCTCTCTGTATGAATGGTTCAAATGGATTTCGAGAGGAAGATGGTATGTTTATGCCACTGAAAGGATTGATAAGAGATGCCCCCATGTCTATGTTTGAGCTCATGTTGTAGGGGTTATTTCCTTGTTCGAAAGGATCCATTTGTCTTCTTTTCCTTTGTAGTCTAGTCTCAACCATAAAAGGCTTGCTTGAATGAGGGAATGATAATGACAACTAAGTGTGAGGATGACACTAATCTATGTTTTTGTATTTTTGGAAACAAGGGATGACCTTGCAAAATGATAATGTTGCCTAAAGGAAATGATTAATGCAAAGTGACAATGTAAAAGGGGATGGACTAAAATAAATAATGGACTAAAGTGTTGCAGAATGCAAGGTCTAAGGAAACTCTAAGGTGCAATCACTTTTGGTAGTCTTAAGAAAAAATACACTAACCATTCAAGGTTTGGTCAATGTCTCAATTATGATTGTCAAGGGACTTGTCTGTAGGACTAGTTGACAAGATAAAAAAATGACAAAGTGAGGTTTCCACACTAGACTTATGAGTGGGAAGTGAGTCACAAAAAGGACAAGAGACTAAGAGATCGATTATGATTAATTCCAATGACAATTTAATCTTGAAGACAAAGATTTGACAAGGTATGGTAAGTTTTCCTATTCTCAAGTCTACAAGAATGAAAACTTAAAAGTTGGTTTATTGCTGGAAATGATGATGATGGACTCTAAGGTGCAACTAGGATGTGAAATGGTAGACCTATGGTGAAACTAAATGCAAATTAAAATGTAAGGATGGAGGTTTTGAGCAATTCTTTTTCTGGTTTTGAAAAGTGACTATTGAGGAAATATGTTTGAAAATTGCTTGTAAATGTTTGATCTTGCATTTTTGACAGTGACAGTGATTTTCCAATTGATAGGCAATTGTGTTGTCAAATGTGTCTCGGTTTAAGTGAATGCGGCACTATGGGTCACAGATGCAGCTCAATAAATGAATTGTATTTTTTCGGAAAGCAAATGCGGTTCAAACCAGTCAAATGTGTTGTATCAAAGCGAATGAGTTGCAAAGACTGTCAAATGCAGCATAGAATAGCGAATGCGTTATAGCAAATGCTGTACAAAATGCAAAAGTTTGATTTTTCTAATGTTTTGGTAAATATAATGAATTGTTTGAAGTTGATTGTTTGTTTCCAAATTTGTGAGTGTTGTTGGTTTTTTTTAGTATCCAAAAAACACTTGGCAAACACGATATTTAGAATGTGTAATCAATCACAAAGAGGACAAGCACAATCCTATGGTTAGGCCAGGACAATATCTGCTAGATTCCACATGGGTTTCCTCAGCCGCATATCCTTAGCGTGTGAATCCAAAAGCTTGGTTGTATGGGCTCCCCCTTACATTGCACTATCTTCTCAGGCCAACCAAGCTTCCAGCCCCCATAAAACTCCCATGGTAGGCTGATCACCTTTACTAAAGACTGTGAAGATGTGGATACCTTCACAACGACTGTTGTTGTGCTAGCAGATAGAGGGTTTTTGGCTACTACACAAAAGTATTTAGTTCGGGACCCCCGTTCGAGTGGCCATACATGGGGAAAAAGATTAAGCTCCATTTAGGAGGCACTCCAGCCTAAAGAGGTTACACTCAACAGGGTTTTTGGGAGTGCTACTTTGTCTGTATGACACATCTACACTTGTAATCCTAGGCGTTTCATTAGGATTCACATTTATATACCGATCGGGGGTAGCTCGGCCAAAGAACTTTGTTGCTGATCTGAGTCGCCTTGGGGTGAGTAATTTTTCCCACCAAGGAAGGCCCAATTTCCTAGAGTCAATAACAGTTTCTCTTGCACCCAAGATCGCACAAATGCGCAAGGGGAGAGGATACTCCTATTATTGAATCAAAGGTTACACAAGTTGAAAGCATTTGTTTATTTTAATATCCAAATTGAAGTGTGAGGCAAACACATCAAACACTTTGTGTATTTTAATCCAAGCTTATGATGTCAACTCAAGCACGCAAGTTCTTTTTAGGCCCACTAATCCTTTGATGTGAAAAAGACACTCAAGGTAAAGCAAAATTGAAGCGAGAGCCTTGCAAAAACACGATTAGTAGTTTTGAGTCTCCAATCTTTGACAAGCGATAGTTGACATTGCAAATTTTGAATTGTGGGTATTCGAACCTAGAAAAAGAAGGTCAAAGATTAGCCACAAAATCAAAATTGAACTAGGAAGCAAGATAACATTAATCGAGCTAATTATTAAACAAAAATTAAGCTAGTCTAAAAAATCTAATTAATCTAAAAATTTAAAAATTCAAAATTAACAATCTAATATCTAATTAAAAATAATAATAATCTTAAAAAAATCTAAAGCTAATTAAAATTAAAATCTAATCTAAATCTAGTTAAAATATAATTAAATTAAAAATTAATTGAAAATTAAAATCTAGCCTAAATCTAGTAATTAAATTAAAATCTTAAAAAAATCTAAAAACTAATTGAAAACTAAAATCTTATGTAAATCTAATTAAATTAAAATCTAAAAGCTAAAATTTAGCTTAATCTAAAAAAATCGAAAATCTAAAAAAATGAAATTAAGCCAATCTAAATTAATTAATTCAAAATCTAAAAAAAAATAATCTAAAAGCTAAAATTCATCTAATCTCCATTAATTAATCTAAAAATCTAAAAATGTGAAATTAATATAAATCTAAATTAATTAATCAAAATCAAACTGTTCTAAATAAAATTAAACTAATTACCAAAGTTAAAAATTAGAAACGAAATTAAACTAAATTAAAAAAAATCTAAAATCTAAATAAACTTAAAAAAAAACACTAAAAATTGAAACCCACAAATCTAAATCTAACTAAAATTAAAATCTAAAATTCCAAATCTAACTAAAACTAAATTCTAAATTTCTAAAAGAATCTAAATTAATATTAATGGTAATCTAATCTAAATTAAAGTAAAATGAAAATCTGAATTTAAAACAAAAATTAAAAGCTAAATTGAAACAAATTTAGCATGCAGCTGAAATTAATCTTAAAAATTGAAATTAATCTAAAACAAAATCTAATTGACAAAAAAAAAATTAATCTAAACAAAAATTAAAATTTAATTTAAATTAAAATCTAAAATAAAAATAAAAAAGCAACAACTAACTAAAGCTGAATGATAACAAAAACACACAAGCTAATTAAGATGTTTATTAATTAAATTTAATAAATGAGAATTAAAATCTAAATAAAACTAAATAAAGCAAAAGAAAGCTAAAAGAAATAAAGCTAAATAAATTAAAAGCTAAATAAAATTAAATAAAGCTAAATAAAGCTAAATAAAGCTTTTCCCCAAAAGCTTTTTAGCCATCAGTTTTTCAAGTTTTCAACTGTAGCTCGTCGAATTGGAGAAGTGAAAGGTCAATATGACCGGAGAAAATCTGCTTGCATATTAAATGTTTTAGGTGAGATATGTAAGAGATATTTATGATGAGTTGGTGAAATAGTCTCACGAGAATGGCATGGACGGCTGGAGTCGGCTGAATAATTAATATATTTTAATAGAGCAAAACCAATAGCGGTGGGGAGAGCAACAAACAATGGCGATGTAGATTTCACAATAATGATAGGCATTGAAGAAAAATAGAAAATATAAAAATGTTTTTGTTTGTTTGTTTTGTTTGTTTTGTTTTGGGGAAGTATTCTTTGTGACCACCCATTAGTGCGATTGTTTAGAAACTGGAGAGATTGTAAAGCCAGTTAAATGCTCCACGTAGATTTGTGCACAACGAAATGAGAACTACCAATAACAAGACAAAATCCGCATATGAGAACTATCAATACTAGGAAAATGATATGACTACAACGCTTTTTTTTTTAAACGTTAGTTTCTACTTCAGATAATACTGTTTTTCAACAAACAAAAACATATAGTTAGAGTCATATCATCAAACAAAGCTTTGCGAACTTTCATCAGACAACTTTTTAGCAAACAAAAAAATGTCGGGTTCACCAAATTTAATTAGGAAAATTTTCAGAATATTGCAAGTAGCATAAAATTAATTCCCCAATCAACAATAGAGCACAATGAAAACAAAAAGCATAAGAATAGTGAAACAGCATCACCTAATCTTCAAGCTTCCATTGGTTGACCTCCATTAGCCTTCTCCATCTTGCTGAAAATGGTATAATTTCCCTCAAATTTGAAGTGCAACTATAACCTATGCCAAAGACAAGCAAAATATTGAAGTAATATGTGCTCAAGTACTCAAAAGCTCTCAAGCATGTTGTGTGTCAATAACTTGTGTGTGTAAAATGGCTAGAGAGAGAGTCTTTTAAAGAATTCCAAATTGAGAATGGATGGTCAGGATTCAAAGTTGGTGAAGCCCTAAGATCAATGGCTAGGATTCAATGTGATAAGGAGGATTAGGGTTAGGGCAACATTAGATCAAAGTTAGGGCGAACTTTGAAATGAAGGGTTGAGATTTAATTGGAGATAATCAAATCAATGGTGGAAAAAAGAGGTAGTTGGAATAATAGAAATTATTTAATTTATGGAGAAAGGTTGACTTATGAATTAAATAATGGTTTAATTCATAAATGGGAATGAAACAAAAGAAAATGTGGGATGAAAAGTGGGTTAAATAAATAAATTTATTTGATTGAAAGATAAATGGTCATGTTATTAAATAATTAATGAGAATGTGGATTAATTAGTGACATATTTAAACAAATAAATGTAAATTATTTATTTAAATAATCATAGAGGGATAATTATGACCTTAGGACGTGATTAAATAGTTGAATTATGTGAGAGAGAAACATGGTCGTAATAGAAAAATGCAACTCAAGGGCCTAGGTCATTTTTGTGTGTCTACATTTTCAATTCTTCTCCATTGCACTGCATTTATAATTCCCTATCACAATAGGAAATTTGAAGGAAGTCTTCTTATGAGCATTGCTATAAAGGGCTTGAGACAACTTTAACTGTCTCACCAATTCTAATAACACAATTTTTTCTGCAAGATACCCAGGTAACATGAAAGGATGTCCATCAAACCCTTCCACTCTAATGTATGAGTAAGTGGGGAACTGAATGTACCAACCTTCCATTGGTCTAATAACATTTTGTGCTTCCAAAGACAATCTTTTGGCTTTGTCACCTTCCATCGTTCTGACTAGCTTCAAGGAAAAACACATCATTAACTCTTTTGTAATGCTCTTTGTATCCATGTATACTGATTTGGGGTAAATGAGCATATATTAAACTATTTCCTACTTCTCTACCCAAAGTACCAATCTTTTTCAACCCTTGTTTACTTGCCCTTATGGTGCAAGAATAAATCACATATGAAGGCATGTAAAAATATTTGGTATTGGGAAAGGCTTTTATCTATTCGTGCAATATGTCACTAATAAATTTTCCCCAATGCATTTGCACAAGACTATCCATCAATCTGGACATTATCAAAAACATCTAGGGTTCAAATTTATTGGCATCTTGCAACCTAACTATCCTTCTTAGCAATAGTTATAGCATCTTGAACATCTAGGTTGAACATAGACCTTAGAATTAATTTTGTCTATTTTGTAATCTACTCTTGACACCATTGTGTATTCATAATTTTTTTATTGTGTTGCTCGACACTCTGATAAGTTTTGGCCTTCGCCCTCATATCAATGTTGTACATCTGAGTGAATATAGGGAGCCCAAATGTGTATGCAATTCCTTTCTCAGAGAGATCTTCATAAATTATTCTCTCCTCAATAATTCTTTTGTTTGGGTTGTAATGATTTATACTTTCCATGACCAATTCAAGGGCCTCCATTGCTGGTGGAAACCCTCCTACTAAAAATAACCCACTTGCTAAAAACATTTTTGGTACACTGAGAAGCATTTTATTTCTATACCCAAGTGAAAATTTCAACATCAAAAGACCACCCCATATGAGTACTGTAACTACCATGCCAATTGGTATGGCTTGTGAACTGTAGTATTTAAATTCATCTTCTGCTTTTGCTTCAAAAGTACTCATTTCTGCTAGTGTGTTATGCATTTTCAGATGTGTGTCTTGTGTGCGAGTTAGAGTTAAATTTACCCAAATTTTCTTACAAATTTATAAAACTTCCAGTTAACCTTTTGGTTTAATTCAAATAAAAAATAATCAACACTTCAATTTTCAAAGGGAAATACCATTTTTCAAGATTTTCATGTGTGAAAATGATTAACAAATTTTTTGTTATTCGAAACATAACCTGGTTTTGGTTGATGATGACAATCTCTTCAGAATGAAGCCTCAAAACCCTTGGTAGTTGTGTTCTTAGTTTCTCAAAATTTACCTTTCCTTGCGTGTTAGTATTATTTTCGTTCGTTCAATGTCCTTTGCAAATTTGTAGCATGACACGAAATTGAGTGTTATAAAAGCAATTGCATGCTTGAGGTGATGCCAAGTACATGAGTAGTTCGCTACCTTCATTAATTACCTGTTATAATGTGTTAATTTCTCGAATAAAGGTGCAATCATTATGAATTAGGGTTCAAATTACAAATGCCTAGGTTTTTGTGTGGGCTCGCTACTAGAGGAGAAAGATGACACAAATATATTACATGGCACTCTGGTGTCACTTTGAGTTGTGTGAGGCAAAATCCTTTAAAAATACGTGATCAATTTTGATCACTAGGATTAAAAATTTTGGTACCAAATTTTGAAAAGAATATCGGGAACTTGGGAACTTACCTCCAAGCTTTAAAGAAAACCGAAACAAAGAAGAGACTGAGAACTGGGTTCAAGAGAGATAAAAAACAATTAAAACATTTCATAATAGAACCTTCATTTTTTGAATTCCGACTAAAATAAAATGAAACAACAACTATCAGACTCTGATACAAGAAAAATGGTACTACTCGGATTAGTAACTTTTGGTTGATGATTTACTAGGTAGGACTAGGACCAATTAAAGATACAACTTTCTTTGATGCAACTGTAACAACTCTAGGATTCTGGTTTCCGGTAAAATACTAAAACTTCATGAAAAGACTGAAACACCAAATCCAGGAAAGAATAAAGATTAAATCAAAGACTAGGCAGATTGAAAATGAAAGCTGCATTTTACCAACCCACAAAACCAAGCCAAAGCAAACAAAAGCCAAAGGGAAAGGAGGAAAAAAAGGGTCCACATTTTTCTAAGGGGAAAAATGGGGCATGGTCTGAGACCACACAACATCTACCAGCTTCTATCTTTTTCCTCAGGCCACAACCTTCCCAGACCATTATTTCCTTACCTTGGCATCGATTATAATAATCTTTTGTGTCTTCTTGAAGCCACCCCCTCCATGCATTCCTATGTTAATTTTTTTTAAAAAATTCTTTTTGTTTTTTCAGTGACCATTCCTCTTCCTAGGGCGTATATAGATGTCTTTTCATCTTCTTTTATTTCTTCCATTCAAAATATTATACTCCTTGATAAAATAGTTAACAAAATTGAATTGATTTTAAACAAAAAATACCAAAAATCATACCTTCAATATGGTCAATTTAACACTCAAGCTCTTGGAGGAAACAAACAAACAAATATAGTTTTTTCAAGGTCATAATCAACCAATTTAAATCCATTGGATATTGTGATAATAAGATGCCCGTTTAGAATTAGAATTGAAACACGTAATTTTGTCAACCATTGACAATAATGTCATTCAATCTTCACCAAAATTGACCACCGAAACCAAATATGCACAACAGATACAATTCAAACCAAAACTGGAAGAAACAAACCAAAATTATTTTTGGGTGATGTCGATTGCTTGTTCGCCTAGGATGCTCCTGCATCAAGAACATGCTTGGAGCAAGTTGTGAAAAAATTCAAACTAGCAAAACATGTATTTTTAGTTGACAATAGAAAAATTCATCATCAATATTTGATGGAAGGAGTTGGTCAAGTGGAAGAAATTAACAATTTTCATTGACATCCAATCTATAGAAAGGGTTTCATTGATAATTAGCTTATGCAGTAGTAAATTATATATATTCTTCATTAAAAATTCATCAAGGTTACATTGATATTTGGCAAGGTAATAGGGCTTTAATGACTACAAGTATGTTATTCAAATCAAGGATTGTAATAAATCCCTTATCATCAAGAATTGTTTGTTCTTCTAAGGGGTTTATTGAAAATTTGAAGGTTTTCAAAAAGGAAAGTGTTTAAGGTTTTTGAAGCTTCGAAAATTGTAGACATGCTTGTTGGAGCTTTGTTTCACATGCCTCAAATTGCAGAAAATCTTCAATAATCTCCCACTTTGTTGTAGTTTCCTTCTACCAACTTTATAATTGATTTGAGAAAGTCTATGTGGGTATCTCCTTAGTCAAAATTTTCTTGAATGTTGCATTTTTCCACCTCCACATTCCTTATATAAGTTGATGTTCTACAAAATTCAAAAATTTCTAAGTCTAAGGGCCCATAGTTAATTTTCGATGAGCTTTGACTAAGTTAGGTTCAAAAAGACAAAGTTCATGGGCTCATGAACCTTGTAAAACCTTGACAAAGGAAAGTGTCAAATTTCAAAATATTGCAAAGTGTAACACCTACCCATTAAACACAATAAAATATGGTAATCAAGGAATGAACTGTGAAATTATGTAGGTCTAATCTAGAAAGACTCAAACATTTGAATAATTTTTAAATTTTTTTTTTCTAATATATACATTGATTCTACAGTCATTACAACTAGTACAAGTCTATTTACAGTTCTTTTCATAATTATAAAATCGAATAATTTTACATTGTAGATACAAGTTCATACATATTGAAGCCTAAAGTCATGCTCACACTACTAAATTTGACACCATTTTTCGATGGACATTCGTCGGTGGTTTGAAAAATCTTTGTCGAAGTAGTGAAGAAATGATGAAAACATTTTCGTTGCTATTTTTTCATCACATGTCTGACGACGAATTAAATGTTGAAATATCGGTGTAGATTCGTTGGTCATCGGCATCATAAAATGGCTTGGATGTTCATCGGAATATCAATGAAATGGGCATCAAAAGAACGCTAGAAGTTCGTCACTAGTTTGACGAAATGGGAAAGTATTTACGACGAAGCCTTCATCGTAGCTAAGCAACTTTGTCGGAACTTTTATGTGGTTTGTTGGTGATGTTCGTCGAAATTGTGACGAAAAGGGCAAGGAGTTACGATGAAGCCTTCGTCATAGCTAAGCAACTTCGTCGGACCTTTTCTGTGATTTGTTGGTGGACTTTGTCGCAATTGTGATGAAATGGACAATTAGTTACGATGAATCCTTCGTCGTAGCTATAGCAACTTTCTTGAACCTTTTCGGTGATTTTTCGGTTGTGTTCGTCGAAATTGCGACAAAAAATGCAATTTTTTAAAAAAATTATTCATCATTTTCCATTTTTATTAGACACCCGCTGAGATGTCATGCAGTTTCGCCGACGCCTTGAGTCTCTTCGATAGTCAATATTACATATTGCTTTGGTGTCACACAGTCTCATCTATGTTCTGATTCTCACCAATAGCCAATAGATCATATGTCGCTATGGTGTCTTGCAGTCATATCGACATTCTGAGTCTCCCCGAGAATTATTCCTTCGGTCTTAAGTGTATCGCTACGATTCTCACCAATGATAACTTATCGTTGTGACTTTGGGGGTCGCTGAGACTTTCCTTCGACTACCTAATAGCTTACAATCAAACTTGAGCTTGAAATTATAAAACAAAATATCATGCCAATTAATTTTACCATTGCTATTCTAGACCTTCAGCTTATGGCAGAATAAGTACCAAATTTCCTGAGCATAAAAACATTCAAAAAGAATATGTTTGATAGTTTCCCGAGTCCTGCAGATACTGTAGATTTCAACACTTTCATGGTTAGATTTATAGGGATCTATCTTTTTCATTAATGCAGAGGTAGGTAAAGGAGAAATAATTATAATTGTAACACTATTCGAGTCCAGTATATTATGTTCGTAATTTGTGTTCAATGGACCTCAGTTTTATCATTATACTACCCATCTAATACCATATTTTAATCTAGGGTTCAACTATCTCAAATCTAAAGAAGCACCTTCAATTAACCATTTAAAGTACTATAAAATAAGGTAAGACTTTTACTTGAGAAAAATTGGGTACACTTGTAGGATTAAAGTTCTCACAATCATTAGGATTTATTGGGACACAGACACAACCTACAACATATGAAGTAATGGATGACTACAAGTTAGTGAAATGGTCCTAAATATGTGAGTGGTTTGCAAATTGATTGGTAGAAAATAAGGTTACAAATAGATCTACATGAAAAATTATGAGGACAATCTACTGTAATCGTCAAAATAGATGAAAAGTGCAAAGGAAAGAGCCGAGCTACATCTCTAGAGCCTAAAAAAACACATGCAAGAAACATAAAAAAATAACAAACCAATTTTTGGATGAATACAAAATGGTGCCTTCAACAAGTGATTCATATGCTTTCACACCTGAAATATGACATTAAGAAGATTTTAGTCTTCCTCTGTGAAATTAACTATTTATAGAATAAACCCCAAAACCAATATTATATACCTCCATGTCTAGCCGAGGGTAGGTATAAGAGAAAAAAAATTCTGCAATGCAATGCCGAAAAATATCAATGTGTGTGTAGATTTATATTACTCAAAATATCATTTCACTGCCTAAGGAAAAATACCAAAGTGATGTTTTAAGTTTCAATCTTCACATAGGCTCCCTTATTGCTACACATGCATATACAAGCATTATTCGAGCTCTAAACTATTCAAATATTAAGGATTTAATTAGCTATAAGATGGAAAGTTGTTTTTTAGACATAATCCATCATCTTTTACATATCTTTATTCACTCCTAGCACTTTAGATAAATTTGTGTAAATGAGACAAAAATGTGAATCTTTTATGACAAAGAAAATTCTTAAAAGGAGGGGGGAGAGAGAAAAGGGTAGGGGGCAAGAGAATGCTTGAATGTATAGCAAAGTATAACATTTTGATTATTATAACAATGAAATGAATCTTAAGTTTGAAGCATTAATATCATTTACAACATTTATGATCAAGAATGAATGTAAGTAGAGAAACTTTTGCATACCTGCAGATGGTACAAAATTTCATGGTTAAGTCGAAGCCTCCAATCAACAACAAGATCCAAATATCCATGTATCTATCTCAATCGAAGCCTCTAAACCCTTCAGAGCTGTCAATTTTTCCACTAACCTGTATGTACAAAAGTCAAATTTTAGAGTTATGTCACCACTAAAAATCGAAGAAACAAAGCTTTGAAACCAAATCCACACACAACACAATGTGGTATTCATACAAAGCCATACAAACAAACTAAACTCAAAACATTGGAATGGAAACAACTTAAAATTATGATGCAGAGCATGGATTCAGGGTATAAAGAATCATTTTTCTGCCACCATAATGAAAAGTTAGCACTTTCTTTTGTCTTTGCATATTGGTTTAATGCTTCAAATGATGCATTTCTTATATTGAAAAGTGCATTACCTTATTGAGCTTCTCTTTGTTTCGAGAATAGTTTAATATTCTCTACTTAACAGGGCCAACCACGTGACAGTGGAAGCTCATTTGGCCCCTCCCCTGCCCCCCTCACATCACTCTCAATTCCCCATACCCAATCATCTAACATTAATCATTCATTCATCCATTAATAACATATAACATTCATTCATTAACATACAACATTCATTAATTAAGATATTCCCATTCATTCTTTAACATATAATATTCATTCTTCAATTTTTTACATATTATCAAAAATATGGTTGTCATGATATGATTACAATCACTTTTTTTTTTTGTTTCTTTTTGAAAGCTACATAAATATGAAGTGGAGTATAATTTTCTAAATCAATATATGTCCCCCCTTTAGTTGTTCTGCCCTCTACTCGTGATCTTAATGTACGCCTAGTCATCTGCTCATAATGTGGACGCCACCTCAAGGGGGGTCTACTGCAATAAGAAATAAATGTTAAACTGATATGTTTTATTGTTATTGTTACAAGTATTTCATTAATTAAAATAACATTGGAGTGGTTCTCTTTCCCTGATGGCTCCATATCATGTTCCTGAACTTTTATTATAGACTCATGCTCAACATATTGAACTATATTTTATTTGTATTATATATTGAATTGTTAAAAGATGTAAAAATATTAATACTAAATATATAGGAAAATGGTTAAAAAATTACATATTTTTCAAAAAATAAAATATAGTGTGTAATTTAAAATACAAATTATATAATTCTTATAATATTTATATTATTATTTATTGAATATTTTATAGAATTTAAACTAAAGAATTAGCCTCCCCCTCTGTCTCCCTCTCTCCCCCCCTCTACATATATCTCCCTCTTCCCCATCTTCTATCTCTCCCTCCTCTACATATCTCTCTCCCTTTCTCCCTCCCTCTCTCTATCTCTCCCCATCTCTCTCTGATCTCTTGCTCCCTCCCTATACCCCTATCTATCTTCATATCTCAACCTATTTGTCCCTTTATCTTCCCATATATCTCTATATCTATGTCTTTCTCTTCCCATTTATCTATCTCTCCCTCTCTCTTTCTCTCTCTATCTCCCCCTATTTCTATCTCCCTCTCCATCTCTATTTGTATTTCTCTACTTATCTCTCTCTCTCCTCTCTCTAGATCTCCTTATATATCTATCTTGCCATCTCTCTCTCTCTCTCTATATATATATATATATCCCCTATCTATCTCCCTATCTCTCTATATATTTATTTATCCCTCTATCTCTCTCTATATCTCTATCTATTTTTATCCCTTTTCCTCTCTCATTCTACATTCATCTCTACCTCTATCTATAGGGAGAGATACAAAGGTGAAGCATTGGACCTTCCCAAAGATCCACCAATCTCAAAACTACTCCCAACTATTTTGAGAATTTAAGTACATATTGAATGCTAGATTAGGAGGCATGTGTCAAATCTCATATTTATTGATGCAAAATAGGTCCAAAGTCACAAATTTGACATAGAGTTAGTTATAGTTTTGTACAAAATTTCAAGTGCCACATAGAGCAAAGATATCCCAGTTTTTTATATCATGTCATCAAATTTGGCACTTCATCAAGATTTGTATCTTCATCAACATTAACAAAAGAAAAGGTATGTACTTGAATCCATTGCATTTAAATTTTTCTATATATATAAATATTTTAATATTTTCCCTCAAATCCATAATATATATATTAGTGTGTATTTATTTATTGCAATAAAGAATTAACCTAAGTAACACATTAAGAATTCTAAGAGTTTGTGCTTGGGAAAAATGTCATAACAAATTTTTTTTTTGTTGGATAATAGATGTTGTATAGTTTAGAAAACTCCAAAATGAATGGGATTTTAGGGCCATATATTATGGTAGCTTACAATGCAAAAGAAGGAAGGAAATCTATTATCAATTTTAATCTACAATTTAATACCATATGAAAAATCACATGTAGTATTATCTGAAATTAATTCTTGACATATTAATTTTATAAAATACACTTACCATTCAATAAACTTCTCCCAAGAAAGAAACCCTAAGTGAACATTAATTGAACCCTAATTGTAGATTCATAACTCTAATCACAACCCTAAGCAAACACTAATCCTAATCAAACCCTAACCCTAGCCTTAAAGTTATCATATAATCTAATTATCCCTCTTATCTAAATTTGGGTTGAATTATTTTTCCTTTATTTTTAATTGCAGATATTTTTTGTTTATTAGATCTTATTTTATGAATATATGCAAATATAATTTTACTTCTACATTCATTCTATGCCCATTTTTTCATGATATTTTAACATTCATTTTCTGGAATATTAGATCAATCTCACACATATAAATATGAAACCTCAACATTTTAAAATTGAATTCTACCCAAAACATAGACACACAATTGAACAAATTCTCAAAAGAAGAATGACAACATCATTAACATTTCATTCAAAATTCACTCAAATCCACATAAGGAGAGAAAATATATTAGAATTATACGTTTATTCATGCTATTAAGTGATATCTGCATACAATTTAAGATAATTTGCATATATTCATCCAAAACTCAAAACAGTCTATCTATTCTCTTCCATCCGCTTGGGGTTTTAACAACCAATGGCACCACATATATCACTTCCTCATCAGAGGACATATATCTTTCTACCCATATATTCAACTCAAAACTATCTTTCTACCCATATATTCAACTCAAAACCTAGCTAGAGCTTTCATCAGTTCTCTCCCTACAAATGAGCCTTGAATTCCCTTTTATATGACAAGAGAGCAACAAGCTTTGGGCTCAAATGTAATTTCACCACAAATTTTCATTTGAACAAAATCTCCATTGCATTTGAATTTCATTACAAAACTTCCCACATGTTGAATCTGCAAAACATATATAGTGCATGAATTGGGGTAGCGTAAAAGAATAGGGAACACAAATTATCATCAAAATCCCCTTGTCGCTATCCATGCAAAAAAACCAGGCAACCAAATTGCCACGAAGGCACCACAACAACTTCTTATTTACCCGCAACCCTACCCTTACCAACACTCAGACCTTGGTATACACACTTGCTTCTAGTTGTTGCCCAATACGGTAGACCCTCAGCCTCCTCTTCTTTCTTGTCCATGCCCAATATGGTTCTAGTCCATCTGCTTGGGTTTTAATAGTTGATGAGCCCACACATATCATTTCCTCATTAGAGGGAAGACCGTGATTGAAGTGACTTAAATACCGACAGTAGTATGAGTCGGTCTCGGTTACATCATTAGAAGTGTTGCTCATAAGGTCAATGGGCGAGTGTTGGCCGCATCCAGAGCACACCGACTGCTTGCCTTTTTCATCTACCAGTTGAGCAAAAATGTCCCAAAATTGCAACCTTCTACTACAACCAAAGCTGTAGAAGGTTGCAATTCCAGGATGTTGCTGTTCAACCAAAGCACCTTCCTAAATAGTAGGACCAAGCTTTTGTGAGCTCAAACGAACAGACCTCCTTACTGACTTATTCATTTTCTCTTCTCAAACAAGCACTCAAACTTGATTAGACTCAGCCCACAAAGCGCTCTAACTGCTACAAGAATGACACTATTAGCAGTTAATTCCTCTTGTATTTAATGTGCAAGGTAATGGCAACCTTCATCAATGCTTAGTAAATATGCATGTGCAAACATGGCAATTTGGCGGCGTATGTACTGTCACCATTTAACTAGAGCTGCATGAGAATCCAAAGATCACCCTTCATGATTGCCAACAACATCTTCACACAGATTAAGATCGACGTGACTACACAAGCAAGGAATAATTCATTAATGCTTCACCAACCTTCCTCTTCCTCCTATGAGCTAGCAGGGAACAACAAAGATTTACATTAGCTTTTGATCTTGGTTGTCGATCTAAAACCATGGGTTATGAGCTCAATAGTGGAGATTGGGCCCCACATTCCATACATGACACACATATGCCTTTTTCTAACCTTGTGCCAAATAACATGGTGACACCTTAGGTCTGCGAGTTGGCGGGGTGCGATCAAGATCTTCTCCCATATCTTCAAATCTGGAAAACCTACACATTGCACAGTTAGTATTTAATGAAAGGCTTTGGCTAAGCTGTCGGTGACATGACCACTGGAGTTAATGGCTTAGGCTTATGTCACTAGATTAAAATTAAAACCCAACTTTGATTTTAATACTTTATTTCCTTCGCAGGGTTTTATTTCCTAAGTCTTGGTTGGCCCCGTTAAATTCTTATCCCAACCCTAACAAAGAACAAATGATTAAGCTAAGGATTGTATTTGTTGTTATAACTTTAGTTCTAGAGAATTCTTAATTACCAATTCTTATTTATTGCATTTTGTATATGAATCAATTGAATGCCTTTCCATATCATTATGGAAAATTTTATTATTGTGCAACCTTAACTCTAACACTAATTAAACTATGACCCTAGCAGTTAATTTCGTATTATAACCTAGCTCTAACACTAATTGTTGTAATCATAACCCTGGGTATTGTTGAAACCCTAATTGTATCAAAACCCTGAAATATAATTGAACCCTAACCTAAAATAGACAATAGCCCTTACTTGTAATTGAACCCTAACTCCAATCCTAGTGATGAGCCTAAAATATGCTCATAATTTGATATGATAAACTTTTAAATGATTTCATTTTTGTTATTCCATGGCTGTTTAAACTTTGATGAAACCTTTTATGGGGATATCCTGTAGCAAGACACTTTTATATTCTTGTAGCCTATTGTGTTGACTTGATTGCATTTATTGCCCTGTTGACTCCCGAAAATAGCTAGTATATGGTATCTGAGTTTTGAATGGTGAAGTAAATTTGAAATGTGTGATTAATGAATAGATATCGTGTATGTACCATATACCTTTTCTTGCGCGTCTGTTACCTTTTGTTTCGCAGCTTGTTGAAGAATGATCGAGTCAAGCGCAGCCGATCTCGGCCTTGCAGTAAAGCCCATTTCCTGCACGACTTTGAGGAAGCTCCACCAAAGACTCTTTGACCGAAACCGATTTGGAAAGATTTTTTAATGGAAAGTCAATCTGGAGAGAGTGGAGCGCTAGATTCTCTCTGAATTGGGTTGAACACATAAATTCATTTATGAAGTTTGTTCCTTGATTCAGGGATATACTTTACTTCCACGTCTTTCTTTGATGAAGTTGGTTAGTTAGTTGTTCTTCTAATTTAAAAATAAGATACTCCTCTTGCGCGAGGTGGTGATAGAAGAGAAATAGAATGAGTAATAGATGATTTTTAGGTAAGATAGAAACAGAGTAGCAGAGATCATGTAAGAATGAGTATGATAATGAAAGACATAATCTGTTTGACCAGAAGCAGAGTTTGTTGTTAGTTTTCACACCAACAAGACAATGTATTTCATTCTGTTTTCATGAATAAAGATCGATGAAGTTCTGAGTTCAGCATCTGTGTAATCAGTAGATGCTTTCTAAGGGGGCCCACTTAGTAAGTATTTGTAGTTAATTAGTTAGATGTTTTTTTCTACTGATATCCAATTAGCTTTCATCTTTTGAAGTTTTTATGCAAACTCAGTCTTACACTGCTCCTGCAGCATAGAGAGTCCATCCCTGTGATTGTTCCTGTAGCATAAGACCAGTTCATGGTTTGTGCTTCAGTCGTAGCTGTTACAGTTTCTGTTTTAATCAAAGCATAGTTGAGTTGAAGAATTCTGTATTACCATTCTGTGGCTTAGATAGAATTTCTTTCCAGTATGTATTTTTGCTAAGATTTGACTAAAACAAATTCCTAGTGCATATACTTTGCTGCGCCATTTAAAGTCTACATC
This sequence comes from Sequoia sempervirens, assembly GCA_007258455.2. Taxonomy (NCBI): domain Eukaryota; kingdom Viridiplantae; phylum Streptophyta; class Pinopsida; order Cupressales; family Cupressaceae; genus Sequoia; species Sequoia sempervirens. The sequence continues at coordinate 92,359,765 of VDFB02000017.1, read as the reverse complement.
CCCTGGTTTGACAAGTAAATGAATGTCCACAGAAAGATATTAGTCACCTGTCGGAATGTCCAATTCCCAGGAAAGTTTCACTGTGATATTCATATCCTTTTGTGAGTGCGAGCCATTTTTGGCGCCGTTGCCAGGGATGGTGTCTAACTAGGAGTCTGACAAAGTCATTTTCAACATTAGTTTATTCTGTTAGTCAAAAAATTTCAAAATCTTTCAAGCCATTATTCACCATATTGCATGCATAGAAGAAGAAGAGACGCACTGGGAAGGTTCCTCCCTGAAAATTTGTTTATTGAACTACCGTTGACCCAGCTGATAACGAACCTAAGGAAAATCCATTTGCTCTGCTATTCCAGCACCCAGACATGGCAAATAATCCACCTAATAATCCACCTCCTGCATTTGAGTTTCCCATTGTTCCCCAACAAGATACTGATAATCTTAAAAACATCCCCTCTTCCTTGCTTCCAAAGTTTTATTGCCTGGTCCCAAAAGATCCATAAATCTTTCTGTTTGAATTTGATGTCCTCTGTCGCAGTTATGACTACAACACCGACGCTCATAAAATGAAGCTATTTCCTTCCAATTTTAAGGAGGGAGCTCTCAGATGGTTCATGAGTCAGGGAAGAGCCGTTGTAAATAGTTGGGCAGCCATGCAGACGAAATTTCTTGAAAAATATAAGGAATATTTTAAGAGTGCCATCAAAGGTGATGACATATTCCGAATTCAGCAGAAGGAGGATGAAAGTCTGGAAAACTATATTTCAAGGTTTTTGTTTTCATTAAAAAGAAACTCAAACCATACTCTTAACGAGGACTCTCAGAAACTACTCTTTCGAAGGGGAATCAGTGATGCCTGTATTGATGCCCTGGACCTAATGGGAGGAGGTGATATAACTCAACTGCCTTGGGATGATATACAGAAGATATGCCTTAACTACTCTCGAGCAATAGTTAAGAAAGGTCGAGGTCATCATGCTTCAGTGGGGAAGTCTTCTTCTGGTGGAGTTTCCCAAATGGAGATCACAAATCTGCTATCTGATTTCAAGCAGGACATCATTAATAATATGGCTACACAATTGGATACTATGCAAGCTCGGAAAAAACATGCAGAAGTTGAGGTAGCTTTGGCTGAGTTCTGTCCCTACTGTAGAAAAAAGAAGCGTGATTGCAGATGCAAGATGGTGGCTAATCTGGAAGCCAGAAAACTGCCTACTGATTTCAAACCAGTAGAAGGTGATGATGATCAGGTGTTCTTTGTTGCACAAAGGAGACCATGGGCCCAAAGGCAAGGTATGCCTCAAGACCCTTTAACTTTTGGTAATCCCTATTCTATCTATAATAACCAATGGCAACAAGCATATGGACTGCCACCACCATGGAATCCGCCTCAACCAAGCTGGCCTAATTATCAAACCCTGCAGTGGCAATCTCTTCAAGGAGGTTGGTAGCAGCCACAAGGTCAATGGACCCCACCTTCAGGAAATTGGCAACAAAATCCTCAATAGAGAGGTCCTCAATAATGGCAAAACCAGTCTCCTAGGTTCCTGCATCCTCCACAGCCACAACAACAGGCCCTTATGCCACCTCCTGTAGCAACTACCACAAATCCTGGACCTCCAAAGCAAACGCCTATGCCTGCCCAGCCGTTGCCTAATCCCAATAATAAGCAACCGCAACAGCCTCAATAGCCTGTGTATATTTCTGAAGCCAACCAATATCAAGCTTATGCCTTAAATGTTAATGACATCCATCTGAGGTCTGGAACTACTTTACCTGCTCCCAAACCACCTTTGATTACAGAAATATCTGATTCACCATTTGAAGAATCTAATGCACCTGATGTTTCCACTGAACACATGCCTATACCCGATACAGTTTCTATGGAACCTATTCTATAGAGACAAGATAAACCACCTTTTCCTCAGAGGTTACAAAGTACTGAATCTAAACTCATGGAAGAACCCACTTTTGATATACTAGATCAACTCAAGAATGTGCAAATTCAAATCCTTTTGTTTCAGGCTATTAAAGATGTTCCCATTTTTGGAAAAGCTATTAAAGAAGCCTGTTTGAAGAAGCCTGGATGAAAGAAAAAGGATCCCCAAACAATTCATGTCTTAGGAAAATTGGCTGATATAATGTTGGGAAATGTAGTCATTCCAAAGTATATTGACCCTGGAAGCCCTGTAGTACAGATACATATAAATGGCCAAGTTGTAAAAAATGTTTTGATTGATTTAGGAGCTGCCATTAATGTAATGACAAAGCATACTATGGACTCCTTAAATATTTCAAACATTAGGTCTACACCCACAGTTCTGCAGCTTGCAGACAGCTCTACAGTCAAACCTGATGGGATGATAGAAGATGTAATTGTCACTCTTGAATCTTGGGAGTATCCTGCTGATTTTACAATATTATCAGTTAAGGAAACTTTAGGAGGGTATCCAGTTATCCTTGGTAGGCCATGGTTAGCAACTGCTGATGCTTTTATAGGATGCCATTCAGGAGATATGACCATTTCTGATGGGCAGTCCACAAAGAAATTGGCCTTGTATCCACCTGCTAAACCTCAACCAGATTTGTCCCAACCTGTTTGGCCAGATGTGGGAGAAGAAACTGAAGAAGCCAATTCTTTGGCTCAATTGATGATACTTCAAAATGATCCATTCTCTCAACTTCAAAGTGAAGATGCTTTGCTTTTTCAAATTCTACAATTCAATCTTGATGCAGATAGTTTATCTGATCCAAGTGACAGTCAACATCAATGTTTCCTGCAGCAGCTAGATTCTGAGAGTTCATTGCCTAAACTTCCGACAATTTTTCATAACTTGCTTCCATGAGAGGTACAAACATTACCTGTTGATTCTATGAGTAATCTCATTAAGCAGATAGAATTGTCTCCAGATCATTGTTTGAATGTTAATAGTAAGTTGTCTCAGTCTCAAGAGGATGACTTATTAAAAATGCTACAAGAACAGCATAAATCTTTTGCATGGGAATATGGGGACATGCAGGGAATAGATCCTCGAGTCTGTACTCATAGGATATATATCAAAGAAGATTGTTCACCAGTTAGACAACCTCAGAGAAGAGTAAATCCAGCACTTAGAGAAATAGTGAAAAATGAACTTCAAAAGTTGCTTGATGCTGGTTTTATTTACCCAATTTCTGACAGCCAATGGGTTTCTCTATTAGTCATTGTCCCCAAGAAAGGAGGAAAATGGAGAGTATGTGTAGATTACAGAGAGTTGAACAATGCCACTAAGAAAGATCATTTTCCATTACCTTTTGTAGACCAAGTACTAGATTCACTGTCTAGTAAAAGATATTTTTCCTTCTTAGATGGTTACAGTGGGTATAATCAGATAAAAATTACCCCTGAAGATCAAGACAAGACCACTTTTACCTGTCCATGGGGAACATTTTCTTATTCGGTCTTGCCTTTTGGCTTATGCAATGCACCAGCAACATTTCAGAGAGCAGTAATTAGTATATTTGCTGATATATCTCATCAATGTATGGAGATTGATATGGATGATTTCACTACATATGGAGTCACATTTGAAGAAGCATTGGTGAATTTAGAAAAAGTATTAAAAGGGTGTAGAGAGAAAAATTTGTCTCTAAACAGTGAAAAGTGCTTTCTAATGATGGAAGAAGGTATTGTTCTAGGTCATCATATTTCAAA
>VDFB02000017.1:92140343-92355971 GCA_007258455.2 Sequoia sempervirens | reverse complement strand
TTGTATGTTCCAAAAAAAATTGGCATCAACCACTCCATTGTTTGTAACGTTCTTTTTCTTTGCCCATAGTTTGGGTTTTGTCATTAGAACTAGAAGTTTTCTCCTTGTTGTTATAGAGTTTAATGATTCTCCTTGTTATGAGGGCTCTTTCGATGACTAAACCTTTTTTCAATGATTTCTTCAAAATTGTTAGGACATAACATGATGAATTGCTAGCTAATGTCCCTTGAAGGTTAGAGACAAAGTTTTTTGCTAGTTGTTTTTCAGGAACGAGCCACTTACACTTACTAGCTTTGTGTGTCCATCTCTATAGGTATGAAGCAAAGGATTCCCCTTGGTTTTGTTTAATCTTGTATAGGTCAGGGACCGTTATGTCTTGCTTTATGTTATAGGAGAAGTGGTTAACAAATTTGTTCGACAACTCATCAAATGTTTTGATACCGGGCGGTAGATGAGAGAACCACTCAATAGCTACACCGTTGAGACTTCGTGGGAAAATCCTCATTAATTAGGAGTCATTTTTTTGTACATCCATGCAAGCTACTGAGAATTCTCGTGTGTGTTCTATTGGATCTCCTCTTCCCTTGTGTTTGTCAAATTTGGATATTTCAAAGTTCTTAGGGAAGGGTATCATGGATATGGAAGGAATGATCAAAGTGAAAAGCACACAAAGATATATTGAGAGGGGGGTGGGCCGGGGATGGGGGGTGGGGGTGAATTAGTATATCGACGAACTTTAACCCTCTCGACTTTTATCAACTTTAAACTTCACACAATATCAACCATGCAAGAATATAACAATATGAACAAGTTGACACCAAGATTTTATGTGGAAATCCTTGTGGGAGAGAACCACGGTACAAATAATGTACTTTATGAATTATATAAGTATTACAATGGATGTAGGCACCAACCTACTTGAATCACCAATTCTCACACTTTAGTAGGCACCAACCCACAAGGAGCATCAACTCCTATCTCTAATTTAGCATGCACCAACCTACAAGAAGCACCAAACTCCTACTTGCCAAGCACCAACTTAGCAAAGATAGTAATTTCAATAATAGTGTTCCACCTTTAATGTTGATTCTTCAACGGATGATGGACAATTCTGCTCAAATATCTTCTTTATTTACTTACTCCACGATTCCCTTTTCATGATTGATATATATTTCACTGAATGGCGTTCATATAAGTCAACACATTATAATCATCTTTCTTTCACATTCAAATCTGCCTCTTATATTATCTTCATAGATTTGATCTAACACTGCCTTATGAGTGCTCAATGTTTGATTCAAAACCTGCTACAAATTAGGCTCCAAATTTGTTCCAAATTCTAATCCAAATTTTTCTTCAAATCAGATACAAGGTCTGCTTCACTTTTATTTTCCTTTTCTTGATGGTCTTCATATATATTTTGTTTACTTCAATCTTCTTGCAAATCCTTCACAGGTTTTCTCAAATATGCTTCATTATAGATCTGCCATCAATACTTCACAAATCTGCTCATAACCTTTTAATGGGTTTACACATAGGCTCTCATGAGTCTTCTTATCATTCTGCCATAATTCTTCATGTAAATCTGCCTTTTTCACTCTTCACAAATTCATCTTATATTCATCTTATATTCTTCTTAAAAATCTGCTTTCTTAAATATTCTGGGTATGATATCACAAATCCTAAAACCACACACTTATCTCTTTCAGTGTTCTTTCTATTCACTTCATTGTTCCACTCAAATCATGTATATTCTTCCTCTTTCAAATCTGCATATTCAAATGATATTCATTTTCACCCTTACTCTTCACAATCTGCTTCTCAAATGATATTCATTAAATTCTTATCCTTCTAATACCCAAAACTCATCTTATATATATTCTCAATTGAAGGAAATGGACATACCTTTTCTTAATGGATATCACCCATCAAACATACACAACTCTTCATAAATAACAAATTTGTCTTATTTGCCCTTCACATATTTTAATCGTTTCCTTCTTTCATATATACTAATCACTAACTTTTTAATACAAGATTTTTGTCTTATATGAAAACATTCCAAATCGCACCATTTGATGAAGTGCTTATCTTCAGAAAAAAAAAAATCATATCTCTTCTTGAAAGATTGCTTCATTTTTCTTTTGTCTTATTCTTAATTTGACTTTTCTTTATTTTGTCTTTTTCTGAATTTTTTTGTCTTATTCTTTAAAATCTGAATCGTAGCTTTCAGATTTGATTTTTTCTTGTAGCACATATACCATCTTTGTCTTATTCTTAATCATCATAGAATTTTTGTCTTATTCATTGCCACATGAGATATGAATTGCATATAATTTTTTATCAATCGTATTCTCTATTTTAAATAAGAACTTATTTATGAAATCGTTTGGATGTAGTTTTGAATTATGCACACATCAACATCCCTTTGTCTTATTCAGATCACTTTCTCTTTCATAAGTTTGTTTTATGATGTATTTCTTTTTTCTTCTCCAATATAAATTTAAATATATTACTTGTCTTCTAAAACATAGAGTCCTTATGGTTGACCACCTCAAAAGGGTAGTAAGTTCAATTTGAATTTTATTCTTGGCTCCAAAGTATATGGGTCAGCTCATATTTATTTATTGTGTTTTTTTCTTTAACATCTTTCCCATAATTATGTTCAAATCTTTAATTTAAACATATGGAAATGTTTAAATTCGGCTTTCCAATATCACAATCTCTTCAATGGGAATGTATAACGAACAACTCTTTATAACGGGCCATACTTTACCTTGACATCAATGACTTCATATTCCAACAATCTCATTTATGCTTCCTTGACAACAATCTCATCCATGACAATATTTACACCTTGCATTCAATGATATTGCGATGTTGACAACCATTTCCTATACTCTCGTTTGTTCATCAACCATGACTACCTTCTTGACATCAATGACGTTCAATCTCACCAACAATCTTAGTTTTTGACATTAAATATAACACTTTGTTCATGTACCTTATTGACATTAATGACAACATGTGTATGCACTTTTGACATCAATGACAATATTTCCAACACAAAGGGATATGGACATATGTCTTGTAGAGCGTAGCTCTTCTTCAATTTTCCAAGTTGAATGTTTGATATCCTTTGGTTTAGATTTTTGATTTGTATGTTTGATATTCATTTAAATATTTAAATGACCAAATGGTCATAAAATTTTCACATGCCTGGGCCCTCTGATGTCCTTTATCGACTTTTTAAGCTCTAGTGTGGTAGTCAAATTCACATCAACAATAAAAATTTTGTTGAGGTTGTTTATCAAATTGTCCACATGGCTTGTCTATGCTTCTAGATTTCGTATACATGTTTACGAGGGCACTTGCAACTACATCTCACATAAATCAACCTTCTATCATGCGTTGATGGATGTCCAAACCCGGTTACAAATCTACCATTTTCATATAGGTTGCATTGCATAGAAAGCTTAGGCCTGCGAGGCAGAGGCAATATAGGCGCACACCAGCTAAACCAAACGGGTGGCTGATATTATTTTCTCCACATCAATGGTTTGAATCTTCCTCGTGTTAAGTTGTTAAGTTGTGTCTCATAGCATCGTATAATCTGCGGTGAGAGGGGAGCAAAGGAAGTTTACATGCAGAGATGGGCAACACGTCAAGTATGCTTACTCAATATGACATCGAGGAGGTCCAAGAGCACTGCAATAACATGTGTATGGTGATATTTCCTTTGAATCTTGTGGGTCACTCACAATTGTGTTTTCGGTGTTTTTGAATTGTCTCCTATTGTAGACCACTTTAATTTTTAATGGGTATCAACAATATTTCCAGAATTTTAGTCTCTTTCTCTAACATTTTTTAGGGTTTAATGGATTGTTTGTTGCGTTTTTGATATGAGAAACTTACAGAGAAATTTAGATATCTTTTAGCAAACAGAATCTTAAATTATGTCAAATTTACTGCCTGGAAATATCAATCAATTTTATATACAATATTTTTCGGCTTGTTTGTGAAGCTTATGTTTCATGTCTTTTAAAATCTAGCAGAATGAAAGATTAAATTGAATTGTGCCTTTCAAACTTGTCTCTGTTTGGGGTCAGTTCAATTGGGGGGGGTAAAATATTTTTATCAGAGTATATGAAATTTCTACTTAAGCGTTGAATTTATAGGGAAAAAAAATTGAATATCGGAGAATTTTGAACATTGTCCTGTCGATATTTTTTAGTTGCTATGGCTTCCATCGCCTTGTATCTTTTCTTTTATGTTAGATTTATCTTGTTTGTGCCAAATTTATTTTGGGTTGTATTTGTTTTTATTTTCTCTATGATTGGTGGTATTTTTTATAGGGTATTCTAACTTCTATTTAGTTTTGGGTAATCATGGGCTACTTTTGATGATAAAATTAAATACTGTTAAAAAAATTATGAATATTTAATTTGTGGAGTCTTGAGTTTAAAATGTGGCCATGTAAAATAGTTTGTATTTCAAGCCTAGTTGGTATGGTTTAAAATTAAATAACTTTAAATTCTATTTTTCTAGGCCTAGTTAGGTTTGATTCCGAATTACTAATTACTGTAGAGTAATGGAGATATGAAGTTTATTTGAGTGGGGTTTAATGGATGATCTAAGCCATGGCACAAGGCAAGAAAATCAATGATATTCTTACAAGAACAATATTTCGGTATCTTGCAAAGTCTTTTCAATAACGTACGGATCTTTATTGATATAAGTTAGGACATTCAATGTTAATGAATAATTTTGTATATTTACTTTTAGTGTTGGAAGGATTAAATTTAATTGTTTAATTAGGTTAAAAATAATAATTTAATATATACACACTCACACATTTCTAATGTGCAACCTCTCTCACCTCATTTCTGGTCATGTTATTGTTGCCATTGTCCTTATTGGTAACTATGATGGACAATTAATTAAATATATCCACCCATTTCTTAAGTGCAACCTCCTTAGCGTCATTATTGGTAATCTTATCATTGCCAATGCCATTTCTTGTAACTATGACAGATAATAAATCAAAGTTGTTGTTTCTAACTTTTCCATTTTGTTAAACTTTTGTATGGAGGGAAATTTCATTCTTTCTGAAATTTGCTACTATACAAGGAAGCTAGCTTTTTAATTTGAGCACCCCTTTTTTTAACTAATGCTCTGCTATAACAGGTTATCATCAAACCACCCCGTGCTTTCCTCCAGTTAGTTTGCTTTTGCATCTATTAATATTTTAGAAAGGTGGCCTTTTCTTGTTTTGCTGACAGTTATTTGTATTATCAACTTTTATAATTCTGTAGCCTTCAATATACAGTGCAGAGATAATAATACAAGAAAACAGATATTGTAGAAGTTTAGAAAATCTTTACTAACTTCTTTTCATTGTTAGATTCCTGGTCATAATCTTTTTTTTCTTCTAAAATCTATAATATTTTATGTATCTTATATGTGAAGTTAGCAAACTTGAATGAATAGGAGATGTTTTATAGAAATTCAGGTAGATCCTCATAATCTAATGGTAAATATTTATGGAACAAATTTTGGAAAATAGGCAATTGGGAAATTTTAACAACTACACCTACATGCCTAACAACAAGAGAAATACCATAGCAAGGATTAAACTGTACAGACAATGCATGCATAATCACTTGTAATCGAGTGTCTTGATTTTCAAACTTTTTCATTGTTTTAGTTTCACAACAAGAAATAGTTTCCCTCTATGAATGTTTTTGTGCACTAGATTGAAATGGGACGGGTTTTATATCTGCAAACGAGTTTTTATCTGTGCCAGAGTTTGCAGTGAATCCACTTTCTAAGGTAAAACATTTTGATGTTGAGGTTTATTGTAACTCTTTCTTTCGTATTACTGAATTGGAACTTATTATTTAGTTGAATTGCAAATCATGATTACCCTCTCAGACTAGATTCATGATCACCCAATTTAGCTAAAATGTTAATGAACACAAGTTAGTTAAATATGTCACCAAAATAATAATGTGATTCAAAATGTAGCTATTCATTTACGTATAGAATTGTATCAGCAGAATTCAGCTTGAGATTATTAATGTTTGTCTTTGTTGTGCAGAGGTTGTTGAGAATGCTTGATGGTTTAAACTTCAAAGATTTTATATCCTTTTTGTCACCTTTTAGCTCGAAAGCTAATCAGTTTCAAAAAATTGAATGTAAGAGTTCCAATGAAGACCTTAATTAAAATTAATGTCCTTGAAATTCAAATGAAAAAAAAAGAAATACATATTTGTGTATAGCTTTCTACAAAGCATAAAGACATTACTCGGTTTGTTAAACATGTTATTCCTACAACTTCTAATTCAAGGACATGGATAGGAATTCATGCGTGTGCTTGGTGATCACTTTTATTCTATGGCTCTTTACCAGTCATCTACAAGGTTTATGATTCAGACGACAATGGAAAAGTGACACTTCGTGATTTACTAGAAGTCTTGTAGGATTTGACTGGCTCTTTTATTTCTGAAGAGCAGCGTCAGGTTATTATATTCTCCTATCTTGTGTTCTTAAACTAAATCCTTATTGGAACATAATAGCTTCTTTGTACTCAGAATCCCATGCAGGTTTCAATTGCTCACTGTTTGTTGTAGGATGAGTCATGCTTTTCATGAAAGATAGGAACTTTATGAATTATTTTGAAAGGAATATTTTGGTTTGGTGTAATTTCTTTCGCTTCATAAATAACTATATCTTTATTTTTTAGACTTCCTACTGATGTTCTAGATGCATTTCTTAACTGCAGCAAGTTGTGGGTCATGTTTTGGAGGAAGCAGGGTATTCAAAAGATTGCAGTTTGATGATTGATGATTTTGTAAAGGTATGCCCATTTCAAGCTTACTCTTCTTTTTGGCCAGTTCTAAACTTCTAAGTGTTTAATAGGGACTCTCTCTCTGACCTCTCTATTTATGGAATATTGGTATCTGGACAGTGTTTTGGGATATAATTGGAGATGGGCTTTTCTTGCCAATCCTATCTGGATCTTCCTTATTTTCCCATTTTTCCAAAGTAAAATAAAATAGGTACCTTTCTTTGAATTTCTCTAATTAAATTTGATGGTCTAGATTAGTGTATTATTTAAGGAGGGTTGGCACATAGGCACCCATGGGTCATATTAACCAAAGGAAATTGATTAATTAAAGGAGGAAAATAAAAATGGAAGAGTAGTGTGTCATGTCCCTGAAGCTGACCTACAACTTTTAAAGTGTTTTTAAAAACTAAACCCTAATTGTAAATAGGTAATGTTGATGTGTGTTTTGTGACCTACACCAAACAGCAGAATAAAGTGTCCAACAACTACTCTATTCTCTCTTGATCAAAGTATTCTGCATGCTAAGATTGCAAGAAAGTTCACAGGTTCAACTCCAAGGTTCCTTTATGTAGTGGAGTAGTTTGAGTTGGTTCGTTGTGTTTTTGCTGGTATCATGAGGGGACTTATGAAATTGTTTAGTAGCAGACAACAGACACCAAATTAAGGGGTTTTACGTGGTTCAAAATATTTTTCAAGTAAGTGCAAGTTTTCTTATACTAACCAAAAATATACTGAATTTAAATGGGTGCAAGGATAAGAGATGCTATAATCTACTCTAAGTTGGGGATGTGGTGATCGGCTTCAACAAACTTCAACCAAACTTCGCTTTGCCTCGCTTCGGACACCCTCCACGAAGTCGGTGCAATCTTCAAGGGAGTAACAAAAAGTATTCAAATCATAACTCAACATAAGGATACCATCACAACGATGCATGGCAACATGTGAATCGCAATTGAAGTTAGGTTCAAATGCTTCCAGTTGACCGCGCAAGGAAAACCCATTGTCAGTAGGCTCGCTAGTGGTATGGATTAGACGAAGTTTGCTTGAATCAAACACTGCAGTCCACAATTACTAGCTACTTGTATGAAATGAAACTTATTCTACTTTAAGATCCTACTTGAATCAAAAGGATGAAGAAATCTTGCTAGCTGCTCACAAAATAAGATGAAATCATCATCAATGAAAACTCTTTTTATTATTAGAGTGTTCACAACAACTTCTTACAAAGCATTCAAGGGAAAAAATTTCCTTCTTCTTCAAACTATACTATCAATCTATCAAACTAAGCTAACTGCTATGCTATCTCTCCCTTCTATGCTCCTAGCTCTCTAATCTCTCTAATCTTCTAATGAGGTACAAATGAGGGGGGATGACCCTTTTATAGGTGACCTTTCTTATTCTATGAAACCTTAGGGTTTTCTTGCAAGAACTCTAAATTTTTTATTTTTTTATATGAGGTTCACTTTTCTGTTGAAACCCTATCCTTTTGTGACAATGTTTCACAGAATAAGCAAAATTCTATGTAATATCTATTCTCTGCAATATTTTCATATAGGCCATCATAGTATACCCAATTACATGCCATTCTTTATTATGAATGCTTCTTATCATAAACAGTGCTTTGTCCTCTACTTGTATATGTTGATTACACTTTGTGACTGTCATTGACATATTGTACATGCACTAACCACAACATAGTGTGTAATATGTTCATCCAATTTCAAGACTATTTCACATGAGTTTAGTACCATAATGTCTTTAATATTTTCTACATTACATGACAGTCATACTCCATACTCTGAATCAGATCTTGATTAGAGAACCAAAATTTTAGATCCTTCCTTGATTCTTTTCAGCAAAAAAGTTGTTCCATGCTTCTTTTGTACCTATTCTTGGCTGGGTTTTCTCATTGTTGACTATTGTACAGTTGTTGGAGCTCATTTTCTTATGAAGTATGAAAGTAAATTAATCCCTATTTTTATTACATCAAAATAGTATCAACACTTGCTATCTCATATAAAACTGAAATAGGGAGCTTGTGATTGATTGTTATGAAGTGATCATAATTGATATTAACTGTCTTCATATATGAGTTGGGCTCAACCCTTGTGGGAGCCACATTTATCTCCACTCATTTAATCTAAAAATAATTGCACCTACAACTGCACATGGAACAAACAAGTTAGGAAAGAAAAAACCATCTTTTGTGTATACGTTGACCAAATGGTTTTCCTAGACACTTAAGGCATTCATTGATCATTTGATGCACATGGAGATAAGTTAATACATGCATAGGTGAATGACATAAATGATCGTGTATGGTTATGACCTTTTCATTGCTTAGAGTACAACTCTAAAACATTGCTTGACCATTGCAGGAACAAGAGCACATGGAAACTAAGAAGGACAAGCAACGAGGACAACACTGAAGTGAGACAAACATCAACTAGTCATTCAAGCAATGACTGGTCATCCCTCTAAATGCACATTTACTTTCCTTCATTTATTCATGTATTAATTCATCTTTATTTGTATCAAGGAAGAGTCAGTCTCACGGCTTGTTGTGTGAGACACATGTGTCTTATCTCATTCAATAAAGATTACATTTTCAAAAATATGTGAATCTTTCTCTATTACATGCATGTGTATGAATGTAATGGTTTGTAGTTGTAACCTTTTCAGATTTTTCATTTATACATTTGAATGTGATGAAGGAGGATAATAAAAAGTACCTTATCTTTCTCAATTTAAAACAAATTCTACCCTTTTGAACCAATGAGTGAAAAATAGGTAACAGTGATGAGGGATTGTCTTCCGGTGATGATTCTAAATCAATAATTTTGATTGCCCCAGGCACTTTGAATTTTGGACTTGGTTGTGGAGGCACTTTCATAATCTATTTTCCTTTTATGTCCACTTCTTCTTCATCACTGCTACTATCATTTTTCCTCCTGTAAATGGGCCACCTTTCCGTAGGCTGGTATGTTGGCCTTGTTTCAATTGGTCTGGCACCTTGCTCTTGTACACCCAGACTCAATTCTAAATTTATCTTTTTTGTCCTCAATGTGCCCATAATTTCCTTGAAGTTTCCCATCAAAAAATCAATTTTCTTATGGTGGGGACTGAACTCCAACAGTGGATCATATTTCAGATCCATTTTGTGCACAACACCTAGTAGCTTACCATAAGCTATCCATTTCTCCTGTTCAACTCCTGTCTATTCAAATCAAATTCATTTCTAATCAAGTCTTCAGGAAAATTGAACTCATGCACAAATTTTCTAGCTTTTATTCTTTGTCTAAAAAGAGCAAAGAAACCCTCAGGATCATGTTGCTGCTTTGGTCCACACCTCAAATGGTAATCATTAAAGAAATTATCAAAATGCATTCAGCCTCCCTTTGAAAATACAAAATCAGACACCACTGTATAATATGGGAAAAATGTTCCCTTACCCCTTCCAGTGAGGTTGTCCTCATGAATACAACCTATCTGCCACATAACTTCTACAAATCCCACTCTTGGTTGCACATTGTATGGCAATATATGAGGGGCTCTCCTGAAAACCATATACTCAAGACAGGTTGATTGGGTATGGGATAATGTCACCCCAATTATGGTAAACCTTCAATTTTGGCTTCCTCTCCTTTGGCCTGAGGAAATCATGTAATTCCTCAGGGATCCTAGGTATATTCATCATTAATCTATCCCTTAATCTGGAAGAAAAACAATTATCAAATTGGACAAAACTAGTGCTTTCCTTATTACAAGATAAATCTGCAGCCCATATTTGTACTGGCAATCTTTCTCCATCAACTAATTGCCTTAATTTCATCCTCTCAGAGAAAAATTCAGCATTCTTAAACAAAAAAATATGCATTAGTATAGAATACCAAAATAATTGAGTGCCGGTATCATTTTTTTGCAGCTTTGATAGCCCTTCATGCATCCTCTCAGCCAAGAAAGAAGTGAAGTCATAGGTCACAGAGAAGTTAGGGTGTTGTATTTGCACCCCCATGAACATATAAGCAATGGGAATTACCGTATCAGGACTGAAACCCAAAATTTGACATAAAGAATAGAAAGTGGCCAGGAAATGGTTTGCAAAACAATTTAATTTGAAAGGTTCTTGGTCACTGGCACTGATATGAAATTTTGAACTTCCTACCCTAGCCAGATGAGGTGGAAGCAACCTTGCTCTAAAAAGAGATTTCAGCTTTGTATACTCCTGCTTCATTTCCTCAAAGTTGATAGGAACCAAGTCTTTGCTCGGTTCACTCAATTCAAAAATATGTTGGACCTCTTCTCTGTTAATGCTCAATAGAACGTTTCCATCATTGTCCCTGATTATCCGTGTAATGGGGTCATATCTTGCAGTCACTATCCTAAGTAGGTCTACATCAGGGAATACATTTGGTACCACCAGATTCCCCATATCATACATCCATCCATTTGAAAAAGGGTGAGGCAAATTCCTCTGTCTATACCACAAACTGAACAATTCGAAGCCAGTGAGGGGAACCCTAGCATCGGCAATGTTGGAGCAATTATACACTAACCCTTCCCCCAGGATTTTCCCTCGCATTAGGACAAATCCCTTCCTCCTATCATTCGTTGACAAGGGAAATTGATCTAGGAAATCATCATACAGGTTTCGTTTCAAATATTCAATCTGGCCAGAATGTTGCTTGGGTGGTACCATCTCGGACAAACTAGGGCTTCTTTATAATGTTATAATTTAGATAGCTAGGACTAACCAGAGATAGAAAATTACAGAACAAAACACTGCAATTTCTCACAACTATAATTAAACTATAGCCCTAACACATTCATCAACAAGTTCACAACACATCCAGCTAATCCTTTCCCAAATTCAAATGCAAAATGACTAGGAGGCACATAAAATAAACTCACGGCTTTGTTCGTAGAACTCCCAAATTCTGGCTGGAGAAACTCGCAATTCTACCTTCGCCTCTAAAACTGCTCCGCGAAATAGTTGAATGCTTTGTGATACAGACCAAGCAGTAAAATTGATTTTATTGTCGATCAAATTACGCTAGCAAGTGTCTCATCCACCATTAAAGCTCAATTTCGCGCTGCACAAATGGCTCCAACCATATTTGATGCAGATTTAAATTTGAGCCATCAATTCTTCAGCTTGATCAAATCATCGATAGCCACCTTCAAAACAAGCTGACACAATTTCCAACATGGTGATAAGGGGCCCACCTTACCATACACTATGAAGGAAGTTCACATGGCAGTTGCCCGCGATATCACAATCCTGAAACTTTTCATCGCGCAATGGCGGGCAACTGTTGATCCTGAGCATCAATGATCTCGTTCCTTTAACACAGTCGCCAGCCATGTCATGAACCTTAGAGTAGCTTTTCCAATGAGATTATAACATATCCGTCGATTTAGAACATGTGCGTCTTGAGAACACTTTAGTAATCCACCCCTTAATACATTTAAATCCAGCTAGTGTTTCCTTTACTCTTTAGGCTTCATCGGATCAGACACGTGGCACCCGCCCATGATTTCAAAATCAACCCAAGCACCATCACAGGATGGCGGGGAACAGCTCAGATCAAATGGTAGTTGGTCAGTGATAGCGCAAATTTGATCCCTCGGATAGGACACGTGGTGCCCACCCATGATTTCGCGATCCTTCAATTCCCAATCACGAGATGGCGGGCACCATTGATATCTATAGGAAATAGATCAACGGCAGCACTAAATCAACCCTTGCAAAATAAAACATTCATTAAAAGGAGAAGTGGGCATTACTAGGCGGATGACAAACAACAACATAAGTTTTTTTTAAAAGATGAAACACGGGGCCAACCGAGACTTAGGAAATAAAACCCTACAGAGGAAATAAAGTATTAAAATCAAATTTGGGTTTTAATTTTAATTTGGTGACGTAAGCCTAAGCCATTAACCCCAGTGGTCATGTCGCCGACGGCTTAGCCAAAGCATTTCATTAAATACTAACTGTGCAATGTGTAGGTTTTTCAGATTCAAAGATATGGGAGAAGATCTCGATCGTACCCCGCCAACTCGTAGACCTAAGGTGTTGCCCTGTTATTTGGTGTGAGGTCAGCAAAAGGCAGATGTGTCCTATATGGAATGTGGGGCCCAATCTCCACTATTGAGCTCATAACCTATGGTTTTAGATCGAAAACCAAGATCAAAAGCTAATGTAAATCTATGTTGTTCCCTGCTAGCTCGCAGGAGGAAGATGAAGGTTGGCTAAAAGCCACGAGGTTAACGAGATTGCGATGCGTAGCTCTAGCTGTTCAGTTTGCAAAGTGCATAGGACCTGCCGACATGGTAGTTGGTTTCCGAGATGGATTAATGTTATTGGTCATGAGGAAGGTGAACGATGCTTCGTTGGATGTCAAACCGAGTTCGCCTGAGATAAACCGTTTGATCTACCAACTCTTCAGGAGATCGGCGGGCAGTATTCAAAGTTTCTAAATGGTACATGGTGGTCATTTTATCGTACAAATGGTGAAGCATTAATGAATTATTCCTTGCTTGTGTAGTCACGCCAATCTCAATCTATGTGAAGATGTTGTTGGCAATCATGAAGGGTGATCTTTGGATTCTCATGCAGCTCTAGTTAAACGGTGACAGTACATATGTCACCAAATTGCCATGTTTGCACATGCATTTTTACTAAGAATTGATGAAGGTTTCCATTACCTCGCACAATAAATACAAGAGGAATTAACTGCTAATAGTGTCATTCTTGTAGCAGTTAGAGCACTTTGTGGGCTGAGTCTAATCAAGTTTGAGTGCTTTTCTGAGAAGAGAAAATGAGTAAGTCAGTAAAGAGGTCTATTCGTTTGAGCTCACAAAAGCTCGGTCCTGCTATTCAGGAAGGTGCTTTGGTTGAAAAGCCCAGGCTTGTGCCCACTAGATGCAGTAGAAGGTTGCAATTCTAGGACGTTGCTACTCAACTGGTAGATGAGAAAGGAAAGCAATCAGTGTGCTCTATTACTAGTGTCGGTAGGAAAATAAGGTATGGGCATGGCTCCTCTGGATGCCAACACTTGCCCATTGACCTTACGAGAAACAATTTTGATGATGTAACCAAGACCGACTCTGACTACTATCAGTATTTACCTCACTTCAACCACAGTCTTCCCTCTGATGAGGAAGTGATATCTATGGTGCCATTGGTTGTTAAAACCCCAAGCGAACGGACTAGAACCGTATTGGGAAAGGACAAGAAAGAAGAGGAGGTTGAGGGTCTACCGTATTGGGAAACAACTAGAAGCAGGCATGTATACTAGGGTCTGAGTGTTGGTAAGGGCAGGGTGGTGGGTAAATAAGAAGTTGTTGTGGTGCCTTCATGGCAATTTGGTTGCCTAGTTTTTTTGCGTGGATAGTGACAAAGGGGATTTTGATGACAATTTGTGTTCCCTTTTTTTATGGTAGTTACAACATTAGCTTTCCCCAGTTCATGCACTATGTTTTGTAGATTCAATGTGTGGGAAGTTTTGAAATGAAATTAAAATGCAATGGAGATTTTGTTCAAATGAAAATTTGTGGTGAAATTACGTTTGAGCCAAAAGCTTGTTCCTCCCTTGTCATATAAAATGGAATTCAAGGCTCATTTGTAGGGAGAGAACTAATGAAATCTCTAGCTAGGTTTTGATTTGAATATATGGGTAGAAAGATATTTGTCCTTTGATGAGGAAGTGATATATGTGGTGCCATTGGCTGTCAAAACCCCAAGCGGATGGAATAGAATAGATAGCCTGTTTTGAGTTTTGGATGAATATATGCAAATTATCTTAAATTGTATGCAAATATGACTTATAAGCATGAATAAACGAATAATTCTAATATATTTTCTCCTTATGTGGATTTGAGTGAATTTTGAATGAAATGTTAATGATGTTGTCATTCTTCTTTTGAGAATTTGTTCAATTGTGTGTCTATGTTTTTGCTTTGATTCAAGAAAATCAATTAAATGCTTAAATGGAGTCATAATTTTACAATTATTTACAAAGGATTTGATAAGTAGTAATATATCAGAGAATTGAGCTCCATAATGCAAGGTATTATATGAGTAGTCCATTCTATTAAATTTTTGGGTCATTTCTGCTAACGATAAATTGGTAACTAAATATTTAACTAAGGAAGAATAAAAGAATAATATGTAAATGGGTCACTCACTACTCCTCTATCTCCCCTTAACTCTAAACCCTTAACCCTTAAACTCTAAACCCTTAATATTAGGGTGTGTATTGTAAAACATTATAAAAGGCAATTTTTGGAGTTCTATTAGGAATTGAATGATAAATGACGATGAATGGGAAAAAATCTAAGTGTCTCTAATATTTTCAACTAAAAGTAGGGCCCAATTAGGATTAGTGTTCACTTAGGGTTAGGTTTAGGGTTCAATGAATGTTCAATTTGGGTTAGGATTGAGGATGAGGTTGGGTTTAATTAAGGTTATGAATTCAATAAGAGTTCAAATAGGGTCAAGGTTAAGGTTAGGGTTGGGGTTAAGGTTCAATTAGGATAAGAATTAGTGTTAGGGTTAGGATTAGAGTTCAACTGTAGTTCAAAGTTAGGGTTATGGTACAATTAGGACTAGTGTTCAATAAATGTTCAATTAGGGTTAATACTTAATTAAGGTTAGTTTCAAAGTTCAATTAGGGTTTGGGTTAGGGTTGGGATTATGAATCAAGTAGGTTTGGGTTAGGGCTCTTGATTTAGAGTTAGGTTTATGGCTTTAGTTAGAGTTAGGGTTAGCATTAGGGGTAGAATCTCAAATTATGCTTAGTGGTCAATTACAATTAGATTTATGTTCAATTAGGTAAGCTGCTAGAGTAAAAAAATAGGTTAAATAGGGTTGACAGAAATGGTAAAACAAAGTTTCAAGTTTGGAATTAAGAAGAATTCAACTTACAATTAAAACGAAACATCTGTGACAAAAAAATCAGAAAGTCGCATTTTATAGATCTTATTTTAATTTATTCTAAAAATTTAATTAATAATTGTTTAATTAATATAAAATGAATATTTAATTTAATTTAATTTCAATTGTATTAGATAATTAGTAAAACTAAATAGATAATGTTATTTTATGGATTTTAAAAATTAGAATTTAGTTTAATTTCATTTGTAATGTCAAATATTAAAATTTTAGATTGAAATACTTAATTGATTTTAAAATATTTATAATTAATGTTCAATTTATAAACTAATATTAAGACATTAATAAATATAACCTGCGGCATAATGTATTAAAGACGCATCAAAGTATTTATCATTCCTTCGGCTTCACCCGATGAGACACGTGGCGCCCACCCGTGATATCGCAATCAATAAAGAACTCGCAACTTTTGATCACGCAATGGCGGGCAACCGTGGATCTCAACCATTGGCAATCATGTTCATTCAACATAGTCGCCAGTCTTGTTATTAACCATTGAGCACCTTTCTACCGGGATTATAACATCTCTGTTGATTTAAAACACGTGCATCTTATAACTACTTTAGTAACTACATAATGTATTAAAGACCTAATAAAGTATTTACCATTTCTTCGGCTTTCAATTTAATGAGAGACACGGTGCCCACCTCGCGATATCGCAATCAATAAAGAACTCACAAATTCTTTATCACGATGGTGGGCAACCATGGATCTCAAACATTGGCAATCCTATTCATTCAACACAGTCGCCATCATTGTTATTAACCATTGAGCACCTTTCTACCGTGATTATAACATCTCCATTGATTTAAAACACGTGCATCTTATAACTGCTTTAGTAACCCACAACATAATGTATTAAAGACCCATCAAAGTATTTATCATTCCTTTTGATTCACCTGACAGACACGTGGCACTACTGCGATATCGCGATCAACCGTAATATCGTGGGATGGCAGGGAATGGCTGAGATCACACGATGATTGATCTACGGCCATGCGAACTTGTCCCTCTACAAAATAAAAACATTTATTAGGGGAGAGGGCCTAGTACACGTGGCGCTCGCTAGTGATATCGCAATCAACTAGTGGGGTCATCGCGGGATGGCAGGGAACGATTGAGATCACACGATGATTGATCTACGGCCATGCAAACTTGTCCCTCTGCAAAATAAAAACATTTATTAGGGGAGAGGGCGCACTCAATCGTGATGATAATACCTAGTCTTACCACATATTTATACTATATATTGTAAATAAACAGTCCAAATGTAAATAAATAAAGAAATTTATACAATCCAAGAAAATAAGTTAAAATGTATTTAATAAAAAATTATTTATCAATTTTTTTTCTTTTTTAGATGAATTAAGAGTATGATTTAAAATATTTTAATTCAAATAACATAAATGATAAATTGAAGTGGGAAAACTCTGAATATTATTTTAAAATTTTGAGGTTTCCTGCCATTTATATGTGTGAGATTGATCTAATATTCCGTGAAAAATGAATGTTAAAATATCATGAAAAATAGGTATAGAATAAATGTAGAAGTGTAGAAATTATATTTGCATATATTCATAAATAAGATCTAATAAACAAAAGATATATGCAATTAAAAATAAAGGAAAAATAATTCAACCCAAATTTAGATAAGAGAGATAATTAGATTATATGATAACTTTAAGGCTAGGGTTAGGGTTTGATTAGGATTAGTGTTCGCTTAGGGTTATGATTAGAGTCATGAATCTACAATTAGGGTTCAATTAATGTTCACTTAGGGTTTCTTTCTTGGGAGAAGTTTATTGAATGGTAAGTGTATTTTATAAAATTAATATGTCAAGAATTGATTTTAGATAATACTACATGTGATTTTTCATATGGTATTAAATTGTAGATTAAAATTGATAATAGATTTCCTTCCTTCTTTTGCATTGTAAGCTACCATAATATATGGCCTTAAAATCCTATTCATATTTTGAGCTTTTCTAAACTATACAACACGACATCCAACAAAAAAAATTGTTATGCATTTTTTCCAAGCACAAATCCTTAGAATTCTTAAGGTGTTACTTAGGTTAATTCTTTATTGCAATAAATAAATACACACTAATATATATATTATGGATTTGAGGGAAAGTATTAAAATATTTATATATATAGAAAAATTTAAATGCAAGGGATTCAAGTACATACCTTTTCTTTTGTTAATGTTGATGAAGATACAAATCTTGATGAAGTGCCAAATTTGATGACATGATTTAAAAAATTGGAATATCTTTGCTCTATGTGGCACTTGAAATTTTGTACAAAACTATAACTAACTCTAAGTCAAATTTGTGACTTTGGACCTATTTTGCATCAATAAATATGACATTTGACACATGCCTCCTAATCTAGCATACAATATGTACTTAAATTCTCAAAATAGTTGGGAGTAGTGTTGAGAATGGTGGATCTTTGGGAAGGTCCAATGCTTCACCTTTGTATCTCTCCCTATAGATAGAGGTAGAGATGAATATAGAATAAGAGAGGAAAATGGATAAAAATAGATAGAGATATAGAGAGAGATAGAGGGATAAATAAATATATAGAGAGATAGGGAGATAGACAGAGGATATATATATATATATAGAGAGAGAGAGAGAGATGGCAAGATAGATATATAAGGAGATATAGAGAGAGGGGAGAGAGAGAGAGAGTGAGATAAGTAGAGAAATACAAATAGAGATGGAGAGGAACATAGAAATAGGGGGAGATAGAGAGAGAAAGAGAGAGGGAGAGATAGATAAATGGGAAGAGAAAGACATAGATATAGAGATATATGGTAAGATAAAGGGACAAATAGGTTGAGATATGAAGATAGATAGGGGTATAGGGAGGGAGCAAGAGATCAGGGAGAGATGGGGAGAGATAGAGAGAGGGAGGGAGAAAGGGAGAGAGATATGTACATGGAGGGAGAGATAGAAGATGGGGAAGAGGGAGATATATGTAGAGGGGGGAGATAGAGAGATAGGGAGATAGACAGAGGATATATATATATATAGAGAGAGAGAGAGATGGAAAGATAGATATATAAGGAGATATAGAGAGAGGGGGGAGAGAGAGAGAGAGAGAGATAAGTAGAGAAAGACAAATAGAGATGGAGAGGGCCATAGAAATAGGGGGAGATAGAGAGAGAAAGAAAGGGAGAGATAGATAAATGGGAAGAGAAAGACATAGATATAGAGATATATGGGAAGATAAAGGGACAAATAGGTTGAGATATGAAGATAGATAGGGGTATAGGGAGGAAGCAAGAGATCAGAGAGAGATGGGGGAGATAGAGAGGAGGGAGAAAGGAGAGAGATATGTAGAGGAGGGAGAGATAGAAGATGGGGAAGAGGGAGATATATGTAGAGAGGGGAGAGGGAGAGAGGGGGAGGCTAATTTTTTAGTTTAAATTCCCATAAAATATTCAATAAATAATAATATAAATATTATAAGAATTATATAATTTGTATTTTAAATTACACACTATATTTTATTTTGAAAATATGTAATTTTTAACCATTTTCCTATATTTAGTATTAATATTTTTACATCTTTTAACAATTCAATATATGATACAAATAAAATATAGTTCAGCATGTTGAGCATGAGTCTATAACAAAAGTTCAGAACATGATGTGGACCCATCAGGTAAAAGAACCACTCTAATGTTCTTTTAATTAATGAAATACTTGTAACAATAACAATAAAACATATCAATTTAACATTTATTTCTTATTGCAGTAGACCCCCCCTTGAGGTGGCGTCCACGCCATGAGTAGACTAATTAGGTGTACATTAAGATCACGAGCAGAGGCGTAACAACTAAAGGGGGGACATATATTGATTTAGAAAACGATACTCCACTTTAGCTTTATGTAGCTTTCAAAAAGAAACAAAAAAAAAAGTGATTGTAATCATATCATGACAACCATATTTTTGATAATATGTAAAAACTGAAAGAATGAATATTATATGTTAATGAATGAATGTGAATATCTTAATTAATGAATGTTGTATGTTAATGAATGAATGTTATATGTTATTAATGGATGAATGAATGTTATATGCTATTAATGGATGAATGGATGAATGTTATATGTTATTAATGGATGAATGAATGAATGTTATATGTTATTAATGGATGAATGAATGATTAATGTTATATGATTGGGTATGGGGAATTGAGAGTGATGTTAGGGGGACGGGGGAGGGGCCAAATGAGCTTCCACCGTCACGTGGTTGGCCCTATTAAGTAGAGAATATTAAACTATTCTCGAAACAAAGAGAAGCTCAATAAGGTAATGCACTTTTCAATATAAGAAATGCATCATTTGAAGCATTAAACCAATATGCAAAGACAAAAGAAAGTGCTAACTTTTCATTATGGTGGCAGAAAAATGATTCTTTATACCCTGAATCCATGCTCTGATCATATAATTTTAAGTTGTTTCCATTCCAATGTTTTGAGTTTAGTTTGTTTGTATGGCTTTGTATGAATACCACATTGTGTTGTGTGTGTGGTTCTGTCCGCTTTCTGCTTTTTAGTGGTGACATAACTCTAAAATTTGACTTTTGTGCATAACAGGTTAGTGGAAAAATTGACAGCTCAAGGGTTTAGAGGCTCGATTGAGATAGATACACGGATATTTGGATCTTGTTGTTGATTGGAGGCTTCGACTTAACCATGAAATTTTGTACCATCTGCAAGTATGCAAAAGTTTCTCTACTTACATTCATTCTTGATCATAAATGTTGTAAATGATATTAATGCTTCAAACTTAAGATTCGTTTCATTGTTATAATGATCAAAATGTTATACTTTGCTATACATTCAAGCATTCTCTTGCCCCCTACCATTTTTCTCTCCCTCCTTTTAAGAATTTTCTTTGTCATAAAAGATTCACATTTTGTCTCATTTACACAAATTTATCTAAAGCGCTAGGAGTGAATAAAGATATGTAAAAGATGATGGATTATGTCTAAACAACAACTTTCCATCTTATAGCTAATTAAATCCTTAATATTTGAATAGTTTAGAGCTCGAATAATGCTTGTATATGCATGTGTAGCAATAAGGGAGCCTATGTGAAGATTGAAACTTAAAACATCACTTTGGTATTTTTCCTTAGGCAGTGAAATGATATTTTGAGTAATACAAACCTACACACACATTGATATTTTTCGGCATTGCATTGAAGAATTTTTTTTTCTCTTATACCTACCCTCGGCTAGACATGGAGGTATATAATATTGGTTTTGGGTTTATTCTGTAAGTAGTTAATTTCACAAGGAAGACTAAAATCTTCTTAATGTCCCGTGTCGGTGTGAAAGCATATGAATCACTTGCTGAAGGCACCATTTTGTATTCATCCAAAAATTGGTTTGTTCTTTTTAATGTTTCTTGCATGTGTTTTTTAGGCTCTAGAGATGTAGCTCGGCTCTTTCCTTTGCACTTTTCATCTATTTTGATGATTACAATAGATTGTCCTCATAATTTTTCATGTAGATCTATTTGTAACCTTATTTTCTACCAATCAATTTGCAAACCACTCATATTAAGGACCATTTCACTAACTTGTAGTCATCCATTACTTCATATGTTGCAGGTTTGTGTCTGTGCCAATAAATCCTGATGATTGCGAGAACTTTAATCCTACAAGTGTACCCAATCTTTCTCAAGTAAAAGTCTTACCTTATTTTATAGTACTTTAAATGGTTAATTGAAGGTGCTTCTTTAGATTTGAGATAGTTGAACCCTAGATCAAAATATGGTATTAGATGGGCAGTATAATGATAAAACTGAGGTCCATTGAACACAAATTATGAACATAATTTACTGGACTATGAATAGTGTTACAATTATAATTATTTCTCCTTTACCTACCTCTGCATTAATGAAAAAGATAGATCCCTATAAATCTAACCATGAAAGTGTTGAAATCTGTAGTATCTGCAAGACTCGGGAAACTATCAAACATATTCTTTTTGAATGTTTTTATGCTTAGGAAATTTGGTACTTATTCTGCCATAAGCTGAAGGTCTGGAATAGCAATGGTAAAATTAATTGGCATGATATTTTGTTTTATAATTTCAAGCTCAAGTTTGATTGTAAGCTATTAAGTAGTCGAAGGAAAGTCTCGACGACCCCCAAAGTCACAGCAATAAGTTATCATTGGTGAGAATCGAAGCGATACACTTAAGATCGAAGGAATAATTCTCGGGGAGACTCAGAATGTCAGTATGACTGCATGACACCATAGCGACATATGATCTATTGGCTATCGATGAGACTCAAAACATCGATGAGACTGTGTGACACCAAAGCGATATGTAATATTGACTGTTGAAGAGATTCAAGGGGTCAGCGAAACTGCATGACGTCTCAGCGGGTGTCTAATAAATATGGAAAACAACGAATAATTTTTTTTTAAAAAATTGCATTTTTTCGTCGCAATTTCGATGAACACAACCGACGAATCACCGAAAAGGTCTGATGAAGTTGCTATAGCTGCAACGAAGGATTCGTCGTAACTGATTGTCCATTTCATCGTAATTGCGACGAAGTCCACCAACGAATCACAGAAAAGGTCCAACGAAGTTGCTTAGCTACGACGAAGGCTTCGTTGTAACTCCTTGCCCTTTTCATCGCAATTTCGATGAACGTCACCAACGAACCACATAAAAGGTTCGACAAAGTTGCTTAGCTGCGACGAAGGCTTCATCGTAAATACTTTCCCATTTCGTCAAACTGGCGACGAACTTTTGGTGTTCTTTCGACACCCATTTCGTTGATAGTCCGACGAACATCCGAGCCATTTTATGATGCCGACGACCGACGAATCTACGCCATTATTTTGATATTTAATTCGTCGTCGGACTTGCGATGAAAAAACAGCGACGAAAATGTTTTCATCATTTCTTCGCTACTCCGACAAAGATTTGTCGAACCATCGAAGAACGTCCATCAAAAAATGGTGTCAAATTCAGTAGTGTGAGCATGGCTTTAGGCTTCAATATGTATGAACTTGTATCTACAATGTAAAATTATTCAATTTTATAATTATGAAAAGAATTGTAAATAGACTTGTACTAGTTGTAATGACTGTAGAATCAATGTATATATTAGAAAAAGTTTTAAAAAAATTATTCAAATGTTTAAGTCTTTCTAGATTAGACCTACATAATTTTCCATTTCATTCCTTGATTACCATATTTTATTGTGTTTAATGGGTAGGTGTTACACTTTGCAATATTTTGAAATTTGACACTTTCCTTTGTCAAGGTTTTACAAGGTTCATGAGCCCATGAACTTTGTCTTTTTGAACCTAACTTAGTCAAAGCTCATCGAAAATTAACTATGGGCCCCTAGACTTAGAAATTTTTGAATTTTGTAGAACATCAACTTATGTAAGGAATGTGGAGGTGGAAAAATGCAACATTCAAGAAAATTTTGACTAAGGAGATACCCACGTAGACTTTCTCAAATCAATTATAAAGTTGGTAGAAGGAAACTACAACAAAGTGGGAGATTATTGAAGATTTTCTGCAATTTGAGGCATGTGAAACAAAGCTCCAACAAGCATGTCTACAATTTTGGAAGCTTCAAAAACCTTAAACACTTTCCTTTTTGAAAACCTTCAAATTTTCAATAAATCCCTTAGAAGAACAAACAATTCTTGATGATAAGGGATTTATTACAATCCTTGATTTGAATAACATACTTGTAGTCATTAAAACCCTATTACCTTTCCAAATATCAATGTAACCTTGATGAATTTTTAATGAAGAATATATATAATTTACTACTGCACAAGCTAATTATCAATGAAACCTTTTCTATAGATTGGATGTCAATGAAAATTGTTAATTTCTTCCACTTGACCAACTCCTTCCATCAAATATTGATGATGAATTTTTCTATTGTCAACTAAAAATACGTGTTTTGCTAGTTTTAATTTTTTCACAACTTGCTCCAAGCATGTACTTGATGCAGGAGCATCCTAGGCGAACAAGCAATCGACATCACCCAAAAATAATTTTGGTTTGTTTCTTCCAGTTTTGGTTTGAATTGTATATGTTGTGCATATTTGGTTTCGGTGGTCAATTTTGGTGAAGATTGAATGACATTATTGCCAATGGTTGACAAAATTACGTGTTTCAATTCTAATTCTAAACGGGCATCTTATTATCACAATATCCAATGGATTTAAATTGGTTGATTATGACCTTGAAAAAACTATATTTGTTTGTTTGTTTCCTCCAAGAGCTTGAGTGTTAAATTGACCATATTGAAGGTATGATTTTTGGTATTTTTTGTTTAAAATCAATTCAATTTTATTAACTATTTTATCAAGGAGTATAATATTTTGAATGGAAGAAATAAAAGAAGATGAAAAGACATCTATATACGCCCTAGGAAGAGGAATGGTCACTGAAAAAACAAAAAGAAAAAATTTAAAAAAATTAACATAGGAATGCATGGAGGGGGTGGCTTCAAGAAGACACAAAAGATTATTATAATCGATGCCAAGGTAAGGAAATAATGGTCTGGGAAGGTCGCAGCCTGAGGAAAAAGATAGAAGCTAGTAGATGTTGTGTGGTCTCACAACATGCCCCATTTTGCCCCTTGGAAAAATGTGGACCCTTTTTTTCTTCCTTTCCCTTTGGCTTTTGTTTGCTTTGGCTTGGTTTTGTGGGTTGGTAAAATGCAGCTTTCATTTTCAATCTGCCTGGTCTTTGATTTAATATTTATTCTTTCCTAGATTTCGTGTTTCAATCTTTTCATGAAGTTTTAGTATTTTACCAGAAACCGGAATCCTAGAGTTGTTACAATTGCATCAAAGAAAGTTGTATCTTTAATTGGTCCTAGTCCTTCCTGGTAAATCATCAACCAAAAGTTACTAATCCCAGTAGTACCATTTTTCTTGTATAAGAGTCTGATAGTTGTTGTTTCGCTTTCTTTTAGTCAAAATTCAAAAAACGGAGGTTCTATTATGAAATGTTTTAATTATTTTTTTATCTCTCTCGAACCCAGTTCTCGATCTCTTCTTTGTTCCATTTTTCTTTAAAGCTTGGAGATAAGTTCCCAAGTTCCCAATATTCTTTTCAAAATTTGGTACCAAAAGATTTAATCCTAGTGATCAAAATTGATCACGTATTTTAAAGGCTTTTGCCTCACAAAACTCAAAGTGACACCAGAGTGCCATGTAAGATCTTTGTGTCATCTTTCTCCTCTAGTAGCGAGCCCGCACAAAAACCTAGGCATTTGTAATTTGAACCCTAATTCATAATGATTGCACATTTATTCGAGAAATTAACACATTATAACATGTAATTAATGAAGGCGGCGAACTACTCATGTACTTGGCATCACCTCAAGCATGCAATTGCTTTTATAACACTCAATTTCGCGTCATGCTACAAATTTGCAAAGGACATTGAACGAACAAAAATAATACTAACACACAAGGAAAGGTAAATTTTGAGAAACTCAGAACACAACTACCAAGGGTTTTGAGGCTTCATTCTGAAGAGATTGTCATCATCAACCAAAACTAGGTTATGTTTCGAATAACAAAAAAATTGTTAATCATTTTCACGCATGAAAATCTCGAAAAATGGTATTTCCCTTTGAAAATTGAAGTGTTGATTATTTTTTATTTGAACTAAACCAAAAGGTGAACTGGAAGTTTTATAAATTTGTAAGAAAATTTGGTTAAATTTAACCCTAACTCGCACACAAGACACACATTTGAAAATGCATAACACACCAGCAGAAATGAGTACTTCTGAAGCAAAAGCAGAAGATGAATTTAAATACTACAGTTCACAAGCCATACCAATTGGCATGGTAGTTACAGTACTCATATGGGGTGGTCTTTTGATGTTGAAATTTGCACTCGGGTATAGAAATAAAATGCTTCTCAGTGTACCAAAAAGGTTATAGCAAGTGGGTTATTTTTAGTAGGAGGGTTTCCACCAGCAATGGAGGCCCTTGAATTGGTCATGGAATGTATAAATCATTACGACCCAAACAAAAGAATTATTGAGGAGAGAATAATTTATGAAGATCTCTCTGAGAAAGGAATTGCATACACATTTGGGCTCCCTATATTCACTCAGATGTAGAACATTGATATGAGGGCGAAGGCCAAAACTTATCAGAGTGTCGAGCAACGCAATAAAGAAATTATGAATACACAATGGTGTCAAGAGTAGATTACAAAATAGACAAAATTAATTCTAAGGTCTATGTTCAACCTAGATGTTCAAGATGCTATAACTATGTTGAGAAGGATAGCTAGGTTGCAAGATGCTAGTAAATTTGAACCCTGGATGTTTTTGATAATATCCAGATTGATGGATAGTCCTGTGCAAATGCATTGGGGAAAATTTATTAGTGACATAATGCACGAATAGATAAAAGCATTTCCCAAAACCAGATATTTTTACATGTCTTCATATGTGATTTATTCTTGCACCATAAGGGCAAGTAAACAAGGGTTGAAAAAGATTGGTACTTTGGGCAGAGAAGTAGGAAATAGTTTAATATATGCTCATTTACCCCAAATCACTATACATGGATACAAAGAGCATTATAGAAGAGTTAATGATGTGTTTTCTATGAAGCTGGTTAGAACGATGGAAGGTGACAAAGCCAAAAGATTGTCTTTGGAAGCACAAAGTGTTATTAGACCAATGGAAGGCTGGTACATTCAGTTCCCCACTTACTCATACATTAGAGTGGAAGGGTTTGATGGACATCCTTTCATGCTGCCTAGGTATCCTACAAAAAAAATTGTGTTATTAGAATTGGTGAGATAGTTAAAGTTGTCTCAAGCTATTTATAGCAATGCTCATAAGAAGGCTTCCTTCATATTTCCTATTATGATAGGGAATTATAAATGTAGTGCAATGAAGAAGAATTAAAAATGTAGACACACAAAAATGACCTAAGCCCTTGAGCTGCATTTTTTTATTACGACCACGTTTCTCTCTCACATAATTCAACTATTTAATCACGTCCTAAGGTCATAATTATCCCTCTATGATTATTTAAATAAATAATTTACATTTATTTGTTTAAATATGTCACTAATTAATCCACATTCTCATTAACTATTTAATAACATGACCATTTATCTTTCAATCAAATAAATTTATTTATTTAACCCACTTTCCATCCCACATTTTCTTTTGTCTCATTCCCATTTATGAATTAAACCATTATTTAATTCATAAGTCAACCTTTCTCCATAAATTAAATAACTTTTATTATTCCAACTACCTCTTTTTCTCCATCATTGATTTGATTATCTCCAATTAAATCCCAACCCTTCATTTCAAAGCTTTCCCTAACTTTGATCGAATGTTGCTCTAACCCTAATCCTCCTTATCACATTGAATCCTAGCCATTGATCTTAGGGCTTCACCAACTTTGAATCCTGACCATCCATTCTCAATTTGGAATTCTTTAAAAGACTCTCTCTCTAGCCATTTTACACACACAAGTTATTGACACACAACATGCTTGAGAGCTTTTGAGTACTTGAGCACATATTACTTCAATATTTTGCTTGTCTTTGGCATAGGTTATAGTTGCACTTCAAATTTGAGGGCAATTATACCATTTTCAGCAAGATGGAGAAGGCCAATGGAGGTCAACGAATGGAAGCTTGAAGACTAGGTGATGTTGTTTCACTATTCTTATGCTTTTTGTTTTCATTGTGCTCTATTGTTGATTGGAGAATTAATTTTATGCTACTTGCAATATTTTGAAAATTTTCCTAATTAAATTTGGTGAACCCGACATTTTTTTGTTTGCTAAAAAGTTGTCTGATGAAAGTCTGCAAAGCTTTGTCTAATGATATGACTCTAACTATATGTTTTTGTTTGTTGAAAAACAGTATTATTTGAAGTAGAAACTAACATTTAAAAAAAAAGCGTTGCAGTCATATCATTTTCCTAGTATTGGTAGTTCTCATATCTGGATTTTGTCTTGTTATTGGTAGTTCTCATTTCGTTGTGCACAAATCTAAGTGGAGCATTTAACTAGCTTTACAATCTCTCCAGTTTCTAAACAATCGCACTAATGGGTGGCCACAGAGAATAGTTCCCCAAAACAAAAAAAACAAAACAAACAAAAAAAAACTTTTAATATGCAAGCAGATTTTCTCCGGTCATATTGACCTTTCACTTCTCCAATTCGGCTTGCTACACTTGAAAACTTGAAAAACTGATAGCTGAAAAGCTTTATTTAGCTTTTAATTTATTTAGCTTTATTTCTTTTAGCTTTCTTTTGCTTTATTTAGCTTTATTTAGATTTTAATTCTCATTTATTAAATTTAATTAATAAACATCTTAATTAGCTTGCGTGTTTTTGATATCATTCAGCTTTAGTTAGTTGCTGCTTTTTATTTTTATTTTAGATTTTAATTTAAATAAAATTTTAGTTTTTGTTTAGATTAAATTTATTTTTTTGTCAATTAGATTTTGTTTTAGATTAATTTCAATTTTTAAGATTAATTTCACAGCCATCTTTTATGAGGGCTTGCTGCGTGCTAAATTTGTTTCAATTTAGGTTTTAATTTTTGTTTTAAATTCAGATTTTCATTTTACTTTAATTTAGATTAGATTACCATTAATATTAATTTAGATTCTTTTAGAAATTTAGAATTTAGTTTTAGTTAGATTTGGAATTTTAGATTTTAATTTTAGTTAGATTTAGATTTGTGGGTTTCAATTTTTAGTGTTTTTTTTTAAGTTTATTTAGATTTTAGATTTTTTTTAATTTAGTTTAATTTCGTTTCTAATTTTTAACTTTGGTAATTAGTTTAATTTTATTTAGAACAGTTTGATTTTGATTAATTAATTTAGATTTATATTAATTTCACATTTTTAGATTTTTAGATTAATTAATGGAGATTAGATGAATTTTAGCTTTTAGATTATTTTTTTTTAGATTTTGAATTAATTAATTTAGATTGGCTTAATTTCATTTTTTTAGATTTTCGATTTTTTTAGATTAAGCTAAATTTTAGCTTTTAGATTTTAATTTAATTAGATTTACATAAGATTTTAGTTTTCAATTAGTTTTTAGATTTTTTTAAGATTTTAATTTAATTACTAGATTTAGGCTAGATTTTAATTTAATTAATTTTTAATTTAATTATATTTTAACTAGATTTAGATTAGATTTTAATTTTTAATTAGCTTTATATTTTTTTACGATTATTATTATTTTTAATTAGATATTAGATTGTTAATTTTGAATTTTTAAATTTTTAGATTAATTAGATTTTTTAGACTAACTTAATTTTTGTCTATTAATTAGCTCGATTAATGTTATCTTGCTTCCTAGTTCAATTTTGATTTTGTGGCTAATCTTTGACCTTCTTTTTTTAGGTTCGAATACCCACAATTCAAAATTTGCAATGCCAACTGTCGCTTGTCAAAGATTGGAGACTCAAAACTACTAATCATGTTTTTGCAAGGCTCTCGCTTCAATTTTGCTTTACCTTGAGTGTCTTTTTCACATCGAAGGATTAGTGGGCCTAAAAAGAACTTGCGTGCTTGAGTTGACATCATAAGCTTGGATTAAAATACACAAAGTGTTTGATGTGTTTGCCTCACACTTCAATTTGGATATTAAAATGAACAAATGCTTTCAACTTGTGTAACCTTTGATTCAATAATAGGAGTATCCTCTCCCCTTGCGCATTTGTGCGATCTTGGGTGCAAGAGAAACTGTTATTGACTCTAGGAAATTGGGCCTTCCTTGGTGGGAAAAAGTACTCACCCCAAGGCGACTCAGATTGGCAACGAAGCTCTTTGGCCGAGCTACCCCCGATCGGTATATAAATGTGAATCCTAATGAAACGCCTAGGATTACGAGTGCGGATGTGTCATACAGACAAAGTAGCACTCCCAAAAACCCTGTTGAGTGTAACCTCTTTAGGCTGGAGTGCCTCCTAAACGGAGCTTAATCTTTTTCCCCATGTATGGCCACTCGAACGGGGGTCCCGAACTAAATACTTTTGTGTAGTAGCCAAAAACCCTCTATCTGCTAGCACAACAACGGTCGTTGTGAAGGTATCCACATCTTCGCAGTCTTTAGTAAAGGTGGTCAGCCTACCATGGGAGTTTTATGGGGGTTGGAAGCTTGGTTGGCCTGAGAAGATAGTGCAATGTAAGGGGGAGCCCATACAACCAAGCTTTTGGATTCACACGCTAAGGATATGCGGCTGAGGAAACCCATGTGGAATCTAGCAGATATTGTCCTGGCCTAACCATAGGATTGTGCTTGTCCTCTTTGTGATTGATTACACATTCCAAATATCGTGTTTGCCAAGTGTTTTCTAGATACTAAAAAAAACAAACAACACTCACAAATTTGGAAACAAACAATCAACTTCAAACAATTCATTATTTTTACCAAAACATTAGAAAAATCAAACTTTTTCATTTTGTACGCATTTGCTATAACGCATTCGCTATTCTGTGTCGCATTTGACAGTCTTTGCAACTCATTCGCTTTGATACAACACATTTGACTGGTCTGAACCGCATTTGCTTTCCGAAAAAATGCAATTCATTTATTGAGCCGCATCTGTGACCCATAGTGCCGCATTCACTTAAACCGAGACACATTTGACAACAAAATTGCCTGTCAATTGGAAAATCACTGTCACTGTCAAAAACCCAAGATCAAACATTTACAAGCTATTTTCAGACATATTTCCTCAATAGTCACTTTTCAAAACCAGAAAAAGAATTGCTCAAAACCTCCATCCTTACATTTTAATTTGCATTTAGTTTCACAATAGGTCTACCATTTCACATCCTAGTTGCACCTTAGAGTCCATCATCATCATTTCCAGCAATAAACCAACTTTTAAGTTTTCATTTTTCATTTTTGTAGACTTGAGAATAGGAAAACTTACCATACCTTGTCAAATCTTTGTCTTCAAGATTAAATTGTCATTGGACTTAATCATAATCAATCTCTTAGTCTCTTGTCCTTTTTGTGACTCACTTCCCACTCATAAGTCTAGTGTGGAAACCTCACTTTGTCATTTTTTTATCTTGTCAGCTAGTCCTACAAACAAGTCCCTTGACAATCATAATTGAGACATTGACCAAACCTTGAATGGTTAGTGTACTTTTCCTTAAGACTACCAAAAGTGATTGCACCTTAGAGTTTCCTTAGACCTTGCATTCTGCAACACTTTAGTCCATTATTCATTTTAGTCCATCCCCTTTTACATTGTCACTTTGCATTAGTTATTTCCTTTAGGCAACATTATCATTTTGCAAGGTCATCCCTTGTTTCCAAAAATACAAAAACATAGATTAGTGTCATCCTCACACTTAGTTGTCATTATCATTCCCTCATTTGAGCAAGCCTTTTATGGTTGAGACTATACTACAAAGGAAAAGAAGACAAATGGATCCTTTCGAACAAGGAAATAACCCCTACAACATGAACTCAAACATAGACATGGGGGCATCTCTTATCAATCCTTTCAGTGACATAAACATACCATCTTCCTCTCGAAATCCATTTGAACCATTCATACAGAGAGACCAAAATGGGAAAGTGCTTGCAGAGGACTTAGAGGATGCAGCCCAAAATCTTGAAGTATCCTCCTTTGTAGAGGACTTGGTCTTGAATGATCCTAATAGATATTTAGCTATGCTCTTAGACCAAGGGGCCAAGTTACCACAAGGCTTTGACATCAATACCATAAGACCTTCTTCTTTGGACAACATGACACAAAACTCGACACCTCAACAAAACACGAACAATGCCTCCAACAATAACACTGTTGTCACCACACAAATTACTACAAGCACCATCAATGTTACATCTAGTGGCACCATAAGTCAAAACACCTCCAACTCAACAATGCAACATCTATTGGAGGAACACCCACTATGCCACAAGCAATATCACAGTCCATGCCCGCAATGTCAATGAGATCTTCACAAACCATTGGAACTACCTTGGATCTACATCAATGGGGGCAAGTTCCTCAAACCCCATATTTGGAACTTCATCTATGACCATAGGGACATCATCATCAAATCCTTATGTTGGAACCTCATTCAATCCCTTTGGAGGAAGTAAACAACATATTTTCATTAGAGCACCACAACCAAACGCCAACATGTCATCACAATTTAATACCAATACTTCCCAAGGGAAAAACACAAATGTTTCCCATGGACAATTCCAACAATTTGGACAAGGAAATCAAAATACGCAACCTATGGCTTCATTTGGACACCAAAACATTCATGGCCAACATATCCCACAACTATCAACTGAAATGGTTGGAGGGCACATTCCTACATATGCATCACACATTCATACCCATCAACATGTCCCTAATCAAAACTTGCAATATCAACAACATTCCAATCAAAACACGTCATACATCTCACAACAACACATCCCACAACAAATGGGGACACATGGGATACCCATTACTCCCATGTGTAATGCGACAAATAATCCTATAATTGATGCCTTGCAAGCTCAAGTAATGGACTTACAGAAAACCATTGAGAATATGCAAATTTCCAACAAAAAGTCACACACGTCATATGACTTATGCCCATATCCTTTTGACACAAGTCTATACATGCCACCATTTCCTCCTGGATATGTGGCACCAAACTTCACCAAATACAAGGGCAAGAAAAATCCTATTGAACACGTTCGAGAATTCACGACCAACTATATGGACATTGCATATGAACACACTTACTTGATGAGACTCTTCTCCAAGAGTTTAACAGGACCCACACTTGAATGGTTCTCCACTTTGAAGGGGATAAAAACATGGGATGAACTTGCAGACAAATTTTTGAAAAATTATGCCTATAACATTGACACAGACACCTCCATCACTAGCTTATACACACTTACACAAGAAGACGCTAGTGAAACTTTTATCCCATTTTTCCAACGATGGAGAGGCCTAGCAAGTCACTGCCACATAGACATACCTGAAAAAGAGAAGGTTGACATGTTTTTACAAAAACTCCTAGGCCCATTGAAAAATGGCTTGCGAGTTCATTGTTGTACAACCTTCGTGGACCTAGTTGAACGAGGCATCCAACTTGAGAAATCCCTTATTGCTGAGGGAAGATTAAAATATGGTCCTAAAAACACAAATGCAAGTCCACCCACTGACAAGAAAAAATATTGGGTTAAGAATAAACATGTCACCAATGATGGCGTTGTAGACGTTAAGGCTGTCAACTCAATGGGTCCTGTGCTTACCCTTAAAGGGGTTCAACTGTAAAATACATTGATGACCACACAGACCCATGTTGCCAATGTTGTACAGACAAATCAAAATAACCAAGGTAATCAGAATAACCAAAATCAAAGACAGCCCTAAAAACCCAAACAATTCCCCAGAAGTCGCACATACACCCCCTTGGGTGAGACCATTGAAGAAGTCCTCAAGAAATTCCTTCAAAATGGTGTCATCACACTTGAGGACCCAAAAACATATGACCCTGGGCAATTTAAACCATTTTGGTGGGACAACAATGCGTTTTGTGATTATCATTAGGAAAAAGGACATAAAACCTCCTCCTATTGACAACTGAAAAATCTGGTACAAGACCTTATCGAGAATCGTACCATTGAGATAGATGGACCACAATTTGCATCTAATTTGGACCATACCATACACAAGAACCCACTGCAGGACCATGGTTCTAGTAACCCTTCCACATCAAAAGCCAATAACAATAATCAAGCCAACCATGCCCGTATTGCATATGACTATTCTGGTGGACCTATCATAAATCATATTAGAACAACTGCTAAACATGTCAACACAGTTACTATTAGAAAGGCTCCTAAATGCAATGTCACTACCTGTGGGGGAAAAGTCACCATAGCCGACCCTTCTCCTCCTCGAAAACCAAAGATAACAATAGTTGGCCCATCCACCCAACAATCACAGTACCATCCATTAACCAAACAGTCCAAGCCTAAAGGACATTTTAACCTCATTGACCAACTTGGGAACACACCTGCACAGATTTCTATACTTGAGTTGCTATGCATTTCCCCAATCCATAAGGCTATACTTAACAAAACATTACAAGAGTCTTTTTTTCCCCAAGACATTGATGTCAATCAATTTGAGGCCATGGTGGGATATCTAACGCTCCCCACCATATAGCTTTTTCAAACCAAGACTACTCATCATCCAAATCCAATCATAATGAAACTACCAACCCCAATGCTAGTCCATTCGTCCCTTATTTTGACAATGAGTATGAATCAAGCGAGGCAGAGTACTGGATAGAATCTGACATAAAGCCTGACAATCACAATTTTATCTTTAGCTTTTCGCATCCTACCCACCATTCACCAATACTGATGATGGTATTTCCTTAGTCTACCCACAACTAATCGATTGGGATCAACAAGGCCTGCCAGTTATGGACATATTTCAAAATGATGAGGCCATTGCAGAATTCATGGGACTGTGTGAGGGTATACCAAGTGGAGACCACAAGGCTGGATTTTCCATTGACCTAGATTGTGCCGCTTACTTTGGGGAGACCGCTCCATCCTCTAGTCACAAAATGAAAAATAAAAATAAAGAAAAAAATGACACGTCTTTAGGTGAAAACTGAAAGGCACCTTTTGATGATAAAAAAGTAAAAATAAAGGACATATCCGAAGGTCAAAACCTCTCTGAGGCACCTAAGGATGGAGGACTAGACTTTCTCCCCAAAACTTAGGAAAAATCAGCCATGCTCATAGAGGACACTATGGAAGTAAACATATCTACAGTAGAAGATCCTAAGATGGTCCTCTTCGTGACATCTTTGACAGAGGAAGAGAAACCTGAGTTCCACAAATTCTTTTCAAAGCGTAAGGTCAACTTTGCATGGTCTTATGCCGATATGCCTGGGTTGGATCCAGAACTTGTCTTGCACCATTTGCCATTATTTCTAGACACCAAGCTAGTGAAACAGAAGTTGCGAAAGATGCACCCACATATCGCCTTGGTAGTCAAAGCAAAACTTAAGGAATTGTTACACGTGGGATTCATACGGTCCATAGACTATGCTGAATGGATATCAAATCTTGTACCAGTCACAAATCCAAACGATCAAATCTGCATCTGCACAAATTTTTAGGACCTGAATAAAGCATGTCCAAAGGATGACTTTCCCTTGCCAAACATCGACATCATAGTGGACCTTACGGTAGGATATGAGATGTTGTCCCTCATGGACAGTTTTTCCAGTTATAATCAAATTTGTATTGCCCCTGAAGATCAACACAAAATAGCATTCACATGTCCTTGGGGCACATACTATTGGAACGTCATGCCTTTTGGTCTTAAGAATTCAGGCACCACATATCAGAGAGCTATGACAACCATATTCCATGACATGATGCACAAGATAATGGAAGATTATGTAGATGACCTTTTGGAAAAATATTTGACACGAAAAGACCACTTGAAAGTGTTAGACAAAATTTTCAAAAGACTGGAAGAAT
Organism: Sequoia sempervirens; assembly: GCA_007258455.2. Taxonomy (NCBI): domain Eukaryota; kingdom Viridiplantae; phylum Streptophyta; class Pinopsida; order Cupressales; family Cupressaceae; genus Sequoia; species Sequoia sempervirens. Next base: position 92,320,589 of record VDFB02000017.1, on the reverse strand, counting down.
ACAAGGTCCGCTTGAATCCAAAGAAATGTGTCTTTGGTGTGACATCAAGAAATTTTTTTGGGTACATTGTTTCTCATAGAGGTATTGAAGTCGATCCTACCAAGGTAAAATCCATATTATACATGCCTCCTCCAAAAGGGATAATTGAACTCAGAACATTGCAAGGTAGGCTACAATCTATCTGATGTTTCATAGCACAATTGGCAGAAAAGTGTCATCCATTTCAGTATCTTCTACGCAAAAGTATCCCTTTTGCGTGGATAGATAAATGTCAAGAGGCCTTCCAAAAAATAAAAGATTATCTACTGTCACCACCTATTTTAATGCCACCAATCAAAGGGAAACCTTTGATTCTATACATTTCTGCAACAACTTCAGCACTTGGGGCATTACTGGCACATAACGACCATGAAGAAAAGGAAAGGTCCATATACTACATTAGTAGGACACAACCATCAAACTTGCTTGCCTAGCAGTTGTCTTTGCTACTTAGAATTTTGGACACTACATGTTGAATCACCAGACACACTTAGTGGCGAAGATTGATCCCCTGAAATATCTCCTAAGTCGCGCAGCATTGACAGGTCGCCTGGAAAAATGGGTAATGATCTTGAGTGAGTATGATATTCAGTATGTTGAAAAAAAGGCGATAAAGGGACAAGTGATAGCAGACCAACTAGAAGACACACCTATACAGGGTGATCATCCACTAGTAGTAGAATTTCTAGATGAGACAATATTTCATATAGAACCTAAGTCACCTTGGAGGTTGTATTTTAATGGATCTCATACTAATCATGGCTCGGGGGCAGGAATATTGTTTATCACCCCTCAAGGATACTCCATCCCTAAGTCCTTTTGCATTGCTTTTCCCTGTACAAATAATGTGGAAGAATATGAGGCACTTGTCACGGGACTCAGAATGGCCATCAAATGGAAAATTAGAACGTTTCATGTCTATGGAGATTCTCAGTTGGTCATTAACCAAGTCAATGATGACTATGAAACTAAGGATGAGAATTAATGCCTTACAAATGAATGGTTGACAAATTTCAAACATATTTTCACATGGTGAATTTTGAGCAAGTTCTGAGAACACAAAATAAGGCAGTAGATGCAATGGCCACAATTAGCTATCTCCTGGACATTCCTAGTAATGTGCCTCAATTTGAATTTTTGGTAGAACAACTTTTGGTTCCTGCATATGACATACCAGAACCAGAGATGGTTTGTGAGCTTGTTGGTCCCAATTCTCCATGGTATCAAGACATTTATGACTACCTCAAGTCCCAAACCCTTCCCCCCAACCTGTCCAATAACCAACAAAAGTCCTTTATTCGAAAAGTTTCCAGATACACCATCCTCAGTGACACCCTTTACCGTTGTAGCTTTGATAACTCCCTTCTTCGATGTCTCGACACTGATGAAGCACGAATGACCTTGTGAGAGGTACATGAGGGTATATGTGGATCCCATTCGAGTGGTCCTACTTTATCCAAAAAGATAACGAGACTTGGGTATTACTGGCTGACCATTGAGAAAGATGCACTTGATTTTTTTAGAATGTGTCGCCAATGTCAGATACACAGTGACTTGATTCATGCACTAGCGCAAGAACTTCGGCCAATTACTTTTCCTTGGCCCTTCACACAATGGGGACTCAACCTCATGGGAAAGATCCATCCTACCTCGTCCAATGGCCACAAATTCATCATTACCACCACTGAGTACTTTACTAAGTGGATCGAAGCCATCCCGCTCACTTACATTATCAACAAACAAATTTACAAGTTTATCCTCAACTTTATCATCTGTTGATATGGTATTCCATAATCCATCATCACAAATAGTGGTCATCCCTTCAAAAATTACGATGTCCGTGAGCTTTGTGAACGCTTCCATATTCGACACCACTTCTCCACGCCTTACTACCCACAAGGAAATGGTCAAGTTGAGGCATCTAATAAAATAATCATAAAACTTCTTAAGAAGACCGTCAATGATGTTGGTCATGACTGGCACATACAACTCAATCCTACTTTGTGGGAATATCGCACTAGCATTCGTACTCCCATTGGAGCCACTCCATTCATCCTCGTCTTTGGAGCTGAAGCCATCTTTCCCATAGAGGTCAAAATTCCATCCCTATGAGTCTCTATGAAAGGTCTAATCACTGATGAAGAATATCGACAGTCACGACTGCATGAATTAGAAATGCTAGACCAACACAGACATAATGCCTTGAACCACTTACAAGCATATCAAAATCGTCTTTGCAAAAGCTACAACAAAAGAGTGATGACTCAAAGATTTGACATTGGTGACCTGGTTCTCATGCAGAATCCTGAAAATCAGTCTAATAGAGAAAAACCAAGCAAGTTTGAGCCCAATTGGTTGGGTCCATACATCATCACTGCGTCATTTGGTTATGGTGCATATCAATTGGCTACTCCAGATGGTGAACAATTGACAAAGCCAATCAATAGTCTGCATTTATGCAAGTTCTATACATAGCATCAGAAAGTCTGGCCGACAACCATTAAAAATACAAAAATATTGAAAAATACAAAAATATCATCACTTGGATGAAAACATGGCAAATAGGCATCCTAGTGACACCAAAAAAATAAAAAAATTGACACAAATAAAGAGAAATAATTCATCCAATAGTGAAAACCTAGTAAATAGGCGCTTTGGATAAGTACCATGGTGAAAACCTGGAAAACAGGCGCCATGTGTATTCAATCATTGCTTTGACATCTATTGTCACTCTATCTACCTTAGTCCATAATAAACATCCATTTTTCTGACATTCGTCACAATGTTTCACCCTGACATCATGACGTTTCTTTACATGGCCAACAGTGGTTGACATCGAAGTCTTGTGCACTGCCTATCATCCATACCGATCATGTCCTTTCCATCAACTTGACTAGGGGCAATATTTTATCATGAGACTACAGTGGGTATTGCACATGGTCTTGACAATCGAAAAAGTCCTAAAAAAATTGTCAAAATCATAAAAAGTCCTAAAAAAATCCTAAAAATCATTAAAAGTCTTGAAAAAATATTAAAATCATTAAAAGTCCTGAAAAAATCCTAAAAATCATAAAAAGTATTGAAAATAATTCTAAAAAACATAAAAAGTCCTAAAAGAGACCTAAAAATTGAAAAATGTCCTGAAGAAAGCACAAAAACATCCAAATAACATCACAAACCCCAAAAATAGAGTCAACGTTAGTCATGTTAGTCATGTTAGTCTTTGTCAATTGTCGAACTACGAGGTCTCTGAGTGCACAACATAGGAAAAGGCCATTTGTCGATGAGCCCCCGAGGCCACCTAGGTCAATCCTTTAGGGTTTATCATGTTAAGAAAATGAGTTAAGACATAGTCACACTTGGACACAAGACAGTCAACATTCAAATCGTGAACCAACCAGACATACATAGTCCAATTCGTCATCAAGTCAAACATCAGTCAAATTGCCAACAACAATGTTGACCTAGCCACTTTATGGTCCCCTTCAAGATGTTTCCTTCTTGAAATTGGACCCCATCAAAATGTCATTTTCTTTTTCAAGATGTGTCTTTCCTGACAATAGGCACCGTCACATATTCATTGGTCTTTTCAAGATGTGTCTTTCCTAATGATAGGCTCTATCACATTGTCATTGACCTTTTCAGGATGTGTCCTTCCTGATGATAGGAACTTTCAAATCGTCAAACCGTAAAAACCATCAAACATTCCAAACTGTCAGACTATCAAATTATCAAATTGTCAAACCATAAAGCAATCAATGTTCAACAAACAAATATTAGCAAACATATTAAATGGTTGTTGAATTTTTGATCTATTTTGTCTTATCTTTTTATTGTTTGGTCTCTTGGTCATGTTACTAGCTACCTCGAGGATGTCCCATGAAGGATTTAGAGGTGCAATGACGTCTCATGACCTATTTTTCCTTGATTGTTGTCTTTGGTGTGTCTTGACAAAAAAGACTGGGTCAACTTGGCCCTTAGTATGAGTTAGGACATTCTTTGTTTGTGATTGTTTGTTTTTCGCAAGTGGATGACCTTGCACACCTTGGTCTATATCATATCATGGTGCTTGTTGTCCATTTGTCAAATTTTACCACCTAATGATGATTATGCAACGCCTATGATGTTATTTGGAGAAATATTGAAGTATTCCTTTTTCATCCTAACATCCATGTCTTATGCGCTAACATTTATTCTATTCCTTCATCCTCTAGTCCTCTCATCCATTTCGAGAGCACACTCATGTTCTTTGAACCCACCTATTCTCTCGAGGGAGCATACCACTACCTCCTCGTCATCCTTCCTCTCCCTACTTTCACACTGGGACATATTTTTGACTAGTTTTCTTTGACACAATGTGATAGACTACATTATGTCAAAGAGGGGCAAAATGTAGACACACAAAAATGACCTAGGCCCTTGAGTTGCATTTTTCTATTACGACCATGTTTCTCTCTCACATAATTCAACTATTTAATCACGTCCTAAGGTCATAATTATCCCTCTATGATTATTTAAATAAATAATTTATATTTATTTGTTTAAATAAATCACTAATTAATCCATATTCTCATTAATTATTTAATAACATGACCATTTATCCTTCAATCAAATAAATTTATTTATTTAACCCACTTTCCATCCCACATTTTCTTTTGTCTCATTCCCATTTATGAATTAAACCATTATTTAATTCATAAGTCAAACTTTCTCCATAAATTAAATAATTTCTATTATTCCAACTACCTCTTTTTTTCCACCATTGATTTGATTATCTCCAATTAAATCTCAACCCTTCATTTCAAAGCTTGCTCTAACTTTGACCTAATGTTTCCCTAACCCTAATCCTCCTTATCACATTGAATTATAGTTGTTGATCTTAGGGCTTCACCAACTTTGAATCCTGGCCATCCATTCTCAATTTGGAATTCTTTAAAAGACTCTCTCTCTAGCCATTTTACACACACAAGTTATTGACACACAACATGCTTGAGAGCTTTTGAGTACTTGAGCACATATTACTTCAATATTTTGCTTGTCTTTGGCATAGGTTATAGTTGCACTTCAAATTTGAGGGCAATTATACCATTTTCAACAAGATGGAGAAGGCCAATGGAGGTCAACCAATGGAAGCTTGAAGACTAGGTGATGTTGTTTCACTATTCTTATGCTTCTTGTTTTCATTGTGCTCTATTGTTGATTGGGGAATTAATTTTATGCTACTTGCAATATTCTGAAAATTTTCCTAATTACAGAAAACATATAATTTTGAATATTTCCCACTTCAGAGGATGTATTATGATCCTGAAGAGAATATTTCCAAAAACATAGGTGTTTATTATGCTCATGTCCAACACCTAGACTCAAATTATTGGCTAAATTATGAAGATGAGCACAAAGTAAGGAAAATAAAATATGAAAGATTGTCATTAGAATATGCTTGAATTCTTATGCTTCATGATATTCCATATCAGTTGGAAAAGGATGATGGTGAAGTTTTGAGTAAATCTTACAATGAAGATAGGGTGTATGATGAACTTATCCCAGACCCAGATTACAAGGGTAAAGAAATGACATCAATTGAAAAATTCTTTGCTCCGGTTTTATTACATACTCAACATTGGATAAATGATTTTTGTAAAGTTTTAAGTGAAAAAGTAATTGAACCCATGCACTCACAAGATAAAAGAAGGAAACAAAGAAATGAAACTACATTTGAGAGGGGGGAACTTGCTAAGAAGAAGAGGAAGACTAGTATGACAACTATTGGTATAAGAATTGAAGAGAAAACTCCTGACACTTCAAGTCAAAGAGTTTCACTAAAGCCAACTGATAATAAAAAAGATGTCAATTTAGGAAAAGTTAAATCAAAAGTAAAAGCTAAAGGTGCATCTTCCTCCACAACAAAACCAAGGACTAAACCTACTATTGATGAAGAAGCAGGGGCAACAAAAATCATCGGTACACAAACAAGGTTTGCATCTCAAAGAGTTTCAGCATTGTTTACTTCTCCCCCTTCCATTAATATGGCTTCGCGTCCCTCCTTATTCCATTTTTTTATTATTGGTCCCCTATATATATGCAATTCAAGATTCTATGATCATATGATTCCGAGCCTATAGTCGACAATGGTTTGTTCCCATCTACCAGTAGTTAGTAAGCAACAATGGATCAGGCCTGGTAGGCTAGTATGAAACAGGCACTAGGAGGGACTCCTGTGGTTTTGGATGAAATTTTTGAGGTAGATGAAGCTAGGATTAAGGAACAGATGGATAAATGGGACGTCATGTGGGAAAAGGTAAAAGAGAAGAAGTCTAAGAATATACCCATGGTACAACCAATGGTAGAAGAAATTCCAGACACAAGGTCCACTCTTATAAATGTTGAAGAAGAATTAGTACAAGGAACACTTGCTTTAGAAGCAAAGAACCCTAATGTTCTTGAGATGGAAATAGGGGAAACTATAGGGCAGTATCCTATTGATGAAAAAGCTATTAAAGATACCTTTGATTCCCATCCTTCGCTTGGGAATAATCCAAATGATAATAAATAGCTGCAGATCTTTGAAAAATCAGAGGAAAACTGGGTTGAAGCTAAGAATGAAGAAACTACACATGTTTCAAGTGATCAAGTTGGAAATAAAGAAAATATCGATGTGATAGGATACAAGGAAAGTGACGTCTAAGGATTTGATGTTGAACACATTGCTAGATAGGAAAATATAAGTCTCCAAATAGAGGAGACAGTGTCAAACCCCAGTAATCTAGAATCTATGCCAGAAATTGTTGAAGAGATTCCTATTTTAGAGGACACAAAAAATAAAGTTGAAGAAGTAAGAGAAGTTCCTGAATCAATGATAAACAAGGAGCAAAGGAATGTTACAAAGGTAGAGCACGATGAGGATGCACCTAATTAGTTGATTAGGGAATTGGCTTCTCTAATGGAAGTAGAAATAGTGCCTCTAGATCTTAACAGTTTTATACAAAAAGTAGATACTCCTAAGCCCAAGCGCAGAGCAAAACATGTCATATAGAAGAATGCAGATGGAGACAGAACAATCCATATAGCTACTCCAATATCTGATAAAAGTAGACATGAGATAACACCCAAGGAGTATAAGGTAACAAGTATCAATCTTGGACACTCATCCTGAACACAAGAGTTAGAAAAAATAAAGATGAAATTAGATGCAACGGTTGCTAGGGTAAAGAAGAATAAAAAGAATAAAAGAGAGTTGAAAGAATGGGTTGCTAGCCTAGAAAATTTTAAAAAGTCATTAAACCTATCTAGTCAAGCACAAACCAAATTGCCTCAAAATCCAATACTAATGCCATAAGAACAGGTGGATGCAATTGTAACAGTTCACCATAAAGTGAATGTAGAGGCAAGGAGAAGAATCTATTACAAATGCAATAGGGAAGTATAAGGAAGCATATTGTAGTCTAAGAAATCCAGAAGATTTGAAGGTGAATGCAGGTTTCACCAGGACATGTTGATGTTGAAAGGAAAAATGTTGAAACTCTCATGCAAATGGATGTCCAAGAATTGATAGGAGAAAATATAATTTCAAAACAAGAAGTTCCATTGCCTGAAAATGGAAGAAATAGTTGAAATGGGAAGGTGACACATTGACACAATGTATTGAAGGATTTGAAAAGGTCACCGAGAAATGTAGTAAGTTTCTTGATAAAGATCAAGATTTCATTGAAATGTTAGCACGTCAAGGTTGTGATCCCCAAACATTAAGACATGAGGGTAAAGAAGCGAAAGCATTCAAGGAATAGATTGAAAGGATAAATAAAGACCATGTTCAGTTGTTAGCCCAGGAGGTCATTGATGAAATCATACGGTGCAGGAACACTATAGCTAGATATGAAACAAAGAAAGTACAAAGGAATGCTAGTATACTCCAGATATCAAAAGAATACACTAGGCTCAAGTTTAGTTGTAAGGAAATACAAGGGATTTCAAAAGAACGTATGCACCAAATATTGAATGCTTTATGAGAATATCAATTGAAGAAAAGTGAAGAAAAGATACCGGAACCTAAGCCCTAAATGATAAAAGGAAGTACCGGATATCAGATACCGGAAGCATCACAAAAATATTTTGTTACAATTGATTTTTTGCAAGTTGTTCCCGGTCCCAGTGGATGTTTCCTGTCTGGTATTCTAAAGGATGTCGATAGTATTGATTTATGCAAAGAATTGCATATCAGAGTTTGAAAGTGAAAAGTGTTGTTGTTGAGGAAGTCAAAGCTTTGACTTCATCTAGAAGATTCTGATGATAGTTGGCATATGCCACGTGCTACATTTTTATTTGTTATTTCTGATTCTCTGGATAAAATTTAAGTTTAAACTTTTGAGGCCTTTTTCCTATAAAAGGATTTTTACTACTTTATTTTTATTTTTAAGTTCAGAATTTTTAGATGTCAGAAGAGCCAAAACTTCTTTAAGTTTTGTTATTTTTTCCTGTTTTCTGAATCATTCCAAACTAAAAACTTGTATGCACGTAGAATTTAATCAATATCAAAGGCAATTTGATAGCTACCTATCTCATGAATCTTTGTGGTTGGTTTTGTTAGTTTAGTCGAACAAGACTGTGTGTTGCACTGTTTAAGGGTGCATGCAGAACCTACTCGGTGTCCAAAATAAAACCCCTCTCTTTAAAAGCTCACACCGTTTTATATGTAGCAGTGAAGCAATCTGGTGAAGTATAAAGCGGTTTGCTTTGATTTGATTAACTCTTTGGGGCATGTGTGGAGAATAACTGGGATAAATTTTAATTTTTAGTATTTTTATGCTTTATTTTAGAATAGATGTTTAAATTTTTGAAAATGTTCCAAAAAATAGAAAAATTGGTGAAAATTTATTGAAAATATTTTGTTTCCTATGAAATTTTTGAATGCTTAAAGCTAAATCTACTTAAGTGATAGCAAAAGTGTTGATGTTCATGAAATATTATTTCAAATCTTTCGATTTCATGATGTTATTTTATGATTGAATTGGAAATATTGTTTAGAATGCTTATATTTTTAATGAAATTAAAGAAAATCGTATTCCCTTTGAGATTAATAGCAATATCACATCATACCCTGAAGTGAACCTAGTATGGTCAAGACCTGACTATCAGAGACTTGCGATTAAACTAAGGCAGCCTTTTCCTATTATACGGACACCCCTAGATTGCCTTTGGTTAAGTCTTTCAAGAAGGATAGGTTCTTCATGGTTTTCCTATGAGGAATTTATTTGCACTGTTGTTGTGAATGACATCATCGTCAATAGGAACTAGTGCTAAAAGGAGGGCCTTATTGATGTTCTTTTGGTTTCATTAGGTTTTAAACTCATTTTCTGTAGAGTCACTAGATCTTGATCTCGTTATCCTCATGTGACTTTAGTTGAGCTTAGTAGTTGAATGTCATTTAGACCTGAAAATTTTGGAAATGTAAGTGTAAATTTTCAAAATATGACTATTGTAACACCACCAATTCCCCCCATAGTGATGGCTTTCTTTAACGTAGAGTCACCGATTCAATTTTTCATGTACAATGATCTACCAAAAAATCCTGATAAGTTGTGTCCTAAGTATTATCTTCACAAAGATGTAGAGGAGCATATTAGTATATTTAAGGATACAATATTGTATGTAGGTTGTTCCTGTACACCTTAAGCAATGAAGTTTACCAACGGTATATCAACCTACCTCACAATTCCATCAGATCATGGAAAGATATGGAAAGTCAATTTTTGGCCAGATTTAGAACATTGCTTGACCCTGCTTTGTTGTATCATCAATTTTCTCAAATCAAGAGGTTCGAAGGAGAACCTATAACTACTTTCAATGACAAGTTCCAAAAGGATTATTCTAGGTTGCAGGCACCTTACGTAGTGGATAATTTTTCTAGTATTGCAGTTTATTATACAATAGAGATCCTTTAATTGTTATGTTTGTAAAGTGAAGGGAAAATCCTCCTACTACTTTACCTGAAGCCTATGTCGAAGCTATAAGTGTAAATTTAGAAATGAAACACCTCGGAAATGGATCGTCTGTAAATGGTGGAAATGGATTGAATAATTATCCTATCCCAAGTGTAAATGGAGTCCCTTCGAATCATCCTATTACTCCTAATGTCTATCCTTCAATGGTCCAAAATGGGACATTTCCTCAGAATACTTCTTTTCAACCAGGAAATAGTCAAGCTTTAGTCCCTCACCCTAGTCCAACTATCACAGAGCTGCATCCTAACGAAAATTATTTCTTCTCGCAAACTCAAGAAAATCATAATGTTAAAATTTTAGACGATAAGGAAGAAATTAAAGAGATTACAACCCAACTCAAAAGGTTAACCATAGAGGTTACACAATTGAGAAATCAAAACTTTTATGCTCAAAACAACAACCAAAATTTGCAAAATCGAGTGTATAATGCTCCCAGACCACCTAGACCTTTGAACACATGACCAAACAATGGAGGAGTATCAACACCTTTAGATAACACTAATCCTTCTTATGAAAGATACACGTCGAAGGTGAATTTAGTTGATCTTGCAATGAATAATTGGTGTAGAATTCATAATACAAACGCTCATGTTGAAGTAGATTGTTCACAGTTTAAAATTGCTTCAGATATCTTTCTAGCTGCTACACATCATAATGAATGGTGTGACTCTCATCCTCCCAAAGGAAATGAGTTGGTTCTAGTAGGATATGATTCTTCTCTAGTTCTTGAAATTTATGAATGTGTTAAACCACCTACTGTTGTCACAAGTTACACTCGTGAATATGAAGGAGACAATTCAACTATGACTTTAGAAATGTATACGTTTCCTTATCAAGGTGAAAATGAACCTCATGACGAAGTTGACGAAATTTATGCTTTTCAATAGTATCAAAAAGGACATAATTATAACCTAAGAAGTAACACCAATGGTGGAAGTAAATTCAACGGGCCATTAACTACGTCAATTCCGCCTAACAACTTTAATACTCCACCTGACGATAAATCAAGTAATAATCCAGGGTTACCTAAGGTAACCTCTCATTATAATTCATCGAATGTTTCATGAAGTGAAAATGTAGATTCCGCTGACCAAAACAATTTGAATAACTAATTAGCAGAAGAAATAAAAAAAGGTAAAATTCAGCCTTTCTTTATCAAAATTGCTCAAAACGCTTGTGATCAAGAAAGATTTCTTAAATAATCGAGAAGATCTTCCAAAAGAAGGAAAACTTAAGTAATCTCAGGTGAAAGATAATCATACTAAGGAAAAAGATAAGAATATCATTCCTAGAGAAAATGCACAAGTAGCCTTTTACAAAGGAAAATTAGAATCCTCGCCATTTTTACTCACGCAAAGAATATTTGGTAAAAAATCTTCATAATTTTTTAGTAGACTTTGGAGTGTCTACTAATGTGATGCCTTTGTCCATATGTCAAATGCTAGGACTAACTCTGGAAAGTTCTTTAAAGAAATTTATTTAACTCGATAAAACTGAAGTAAATGTAGTCGGAGAGTTAACTAATATTCACATGCAACTAGCATCAGATCCTAGAATTCAATATTATATAGACATTCAAGTTGTTGAGATACCTGATACTTACGGTATGTTATTGAGTAGGGACTAGTCTAAAACTTTGAATGGATATATGGCCATTGATTTCTCACATATGTGGCTACCATGGAAAGGAGTTCCTAATAAAACCATAATCGAAAGAGAACCATGTATGAAATACATGATCATTGATTACAATTAGAATAATGAAGTTCTATATATTGATGTAGAACCAGGAGTTTATAAAATACGAAGTTCGAGAGTTAAAATGGAAGAAGTATTTACATGTAATGCTAAAAAACCTAACCAACTAACTCCTAGAACAAATGTTTTAATTGAATCAGATTGTGATTCTTCCGAAAATGACAATAGTCCTTACAATAAGTTTTGGAAGAATATTGTTATAGAAGCTCGAAAGAGTGATAAAGTTGAAATTTCACCAAAAAGTTTGTTGTTGCAGGATTGGTGCAGGTTACATAATGTTGCACATTCAAAAGACAGTTGTGTGATGTGTTTGGAAATAATTCACAGAATCGAAATCCAGTACTGTCCAGAACATGACAAAATCAAAAGGTCTGAACCAGAAATACATAAAGACAGAATTCAAGTTACACAAACCGAAAAGGCTAGTTTGACGATACTCAAGAATGGTAAGTTACAAGCTACAGATGATCAAGCCCGGATTCTTAAATTTGATGGATCCAAATCGAAACAAGGAATTGGAATTGGAATCAAACTCATCAACCAGCAAGGTAAATATTTTCTTGTTGCTTATCGATTGCAATTTCAATGTACTAACAATGTGGCAGAATATGAAGCCCTTATACATGGCCTGATCCTTGCAATCAAGAAGAAAGTCAAAACTCTCAAAGTGTTTGGAGATTCTGAATTAGTAGTTAAGCAAGTTCGAAAGTGGTATGTTTGTCACTACAAGCGATTTTCCAATTACTGACATAGAGTGTGGGATCTAATAGAACATTTTGATGCATTCAACATTACTCATATTCCAAGAAGATTTAATCGAAGAGTCGATGCCTTGGCTACTGCTACCAGCACTTTAGAACCTTTAGATGCCTTAGATTTGAGGAGATTCACAGTTGAGCTAGTACAGTTACCTTCAATTCCCGATAATGTTACAAATTTGCATGTGTTTGAAGATGATAGACATATACTCGAATTAATCCTAACTCTAGTATCTTTGAAGCACAAATAATTGAAGAGATAGATCATCTTGATGACGAAATTCAAGACGAAGAACTAGCTCAAGCTAAAGATAATAATATTCTAAAAGGGATAATTGAGTTAGAATGACTATTTGACATTGATTAGATAATTAGACAAAAATATTTTCCTTGAAGTGATGGGGGACAATCTGAGTTATACTATTTGCATACTAAAGAAGATCCTAAGAATGTGCTCATAGGAAAGGTTTTTACTAAAGAAGAAAAGAGAAATATCACTCAGGAACTCAAAGATTATTGGAAGGTTATAACATGGACATATGAAGATCTGAAAACCTATGATACTTCCATCATCACGCATACAATACTGTTAAAGCCTAATGCAAAGCCTTTCTGACAGAAACAATGGATAGTAAATGCACTTTTAGAGCCACTAATTCAAAAGGAAGTCCAAAATATTTTATTAGCTAAAATAATTTTTCCTATTAGACACTCTACTTGGGTGGAAAATCTGGAGCCCGTAAGGAAGAAGAATGGATATATAGGGTTATCTGTAGATTTTTGGAATCTCAACAAGGTGTCTGAGAAAGATAATTATCCACTACCCTCATTAGAAGTACTACAAATAGTCAATGGTTCACAGATGATGTCCTTTTTGGATGGATTCTTTGGATATAATCAAGTAATGGTGGTGAGGGAAGATCGGATGAAAACAACATTCACCATGAAGTGGGGAACTTTGGCTTACAGAAGGATGCCATTTGGATTGATAAATGTTGGAGCTACATTTCAAAGGGCCATGGATTATGCTTTTTGAAAGTTGATAGGAAAATGTATTATTATTTACATGGATGAACTCATAGTATTTTTGAAGAACAAAAGAGATCATGTTTGAGATCTCAGAGCAATATTATAGAAATGTGAAACTTATGGAGTTTCATTAAATCCTAAGAAATGTATTTTTGAGGTAATTGAAGGTAAATTGTTGGGACATATTATTTCTGAAAGAGGTATTTTGATAGACCTAGACAGAGTGAGTGCACTACTCAGCTGCAACCCCTGGGAAGTAAGGAAGAATTGAAATCATATTTTGGTAAGATTAATTTTGTCCAAAAATTTATCACTAGATTTGCCGAAATAGTAAAACCACTCAATGATATGTTGAAGAAAGATGCAAAAATAGAGTGGACAAATGAAGCTAAGATCGCCTTCAAAAACATAAAGATTGCAATTATAGAAGCACCAGTACTAGTATGTCTGGATTATGTTAAACCAATTTATATTTAGTTTTTTTCTTTTGGTCATACTTGTGCAGCAGTACTAACATAGAAGGGTGAGAATAAAGAAGAGAAGTTGATTGCTTTTATGAGTGCTCCATTTAAAGAAGCAGAGCTGAGATACACAAATGTTGAAAAACAAGCCTTTGCTTTGGTCAAAGCAGTATGAAAATTTAGGCATTACATCCTCAGGAGTATAGTCAAAATGTTACTAACACAGAGTGAGCTTGGAGAAAAAAGAGAAAAATGGGTTATGATCTTGCAAGATTTCGATCAAGAAATCATACCCATGAAATTGGTTCGGGGACAAGCTTTGGTCAAATCTATTGCAGAAATAGATCCACAAATCTCTAGTCAACAATACACTTTGGATGTAAAAGATCAAGAAGACTGGTATTCAAATATATGGTATTATCTGGTTAGCCATACTTTCCCTAATCATATGCAAATAAATCAAAGAAGAGCTCTTAGGATAAAATCGCAGTTATATGATCAAAGGAGGAGCTTTATTCAAAAGAAACCATGAAGGAATTTATTTGAGATGTTTGAATAGAATAGAAGTAAACCAAGTGTTGTAGGAATTGCATGATAAGTTTGGAATAGCTCACAGAGCACCTTTAGCTACTGTACACCTCATTTTGAGAGCTAGTTATTTTTGGCCAATGATTTTTAAAGATACATATGAACATGTGAAACACTGCTATACATTTCAAACTACATCAGACAAAGGAAGATTTAATGCTCAACCATTACAACCAATGATGGAGATGCATCCTTTTTCACAATGGGGACTAGATTTCATTGGAACTATCAATCCTCCATCATCCATAGACCATAGGTTTATATTAACTACTACAGAATACTGCACCAGATCGAAAGAAGCATGTCCTAGCACACAATGCACCACAAAGGTGGTAATCAAATTTTTGGAAGAGAATCTCATTACCAGATTTGGAGTACCGTACACGTTGGTATGTGATAATGGCCTTGCTTTTTCTTCATTAAATTTTTCCAATTGGGCATTTGAATATGGCATAACGTTAAAATTCTCATCTAACTATTATCCACAGGGAAATGGATTAGTAGAATCATCAAATAAAAATCTGTTGGATATAATTAAAAAATTGATTGAAAAGAATCCTAGAGAATGGCATTCTTTACTGAAATTCGCCCATTGGGTAGATAGTACTAGGATGAAAGTCGTGTTAGGGAATTCTCCTTATCACCTAGTTTATGGGGTAGATCCCATATTACCAATAAATTTGAAAATCCCTACTTGGCAATTTACCCAGGAATACATTGGATTAGATGATCAAATTGAAGCTTGGTTGTTACAATTAATGCATCTGGATGAAAAACGTACTCGAGCTATAGACCATTTTTCTAGACATCAATCTGTGGTAAAAAGATGGCTTGAAAAAAGGGCTAGATTAAAAACTTTTAGAATATCTGACTTGGTCTTGTATTGGAACAAATCCCATGAACGAAAAGGTGATCATGGTAGGTTCGACAAGTTGTGGATAGGTCCTTATCAAATTTCTGAAATTCTAGGTGATAGCACCTATAGACTGGAGTCTTTGACTGGTGAAGATATCCCATTTCCTATCAATGGGTAGTTTTTGAAGCATTATTTCCAGTCATAGTTTTTGTAAATAGTTTTTTTTTAGGTTAGTTTTTGTTGTTGTTTTGTAAATAGTCGTTTGTTTCTTTTGTTTTGGTTTTCTCTTTTTTTTGGGTGTCGTGTCATTGGATTTTATAATAGTTGGCAACTTTTAAAGGTGAACAGGGTAATAAAACATCAATTATGGAAATCTGATCTGCGTCCTGACCAGAAGTAGTCCTTTACTTATAAATAGTTTGAGAATTGTTCGATTCTTTTTACTCTAGTTAGCATGAATCATTTAGTTGATGTTGAGCTACAAACACACACATTTAAAATCATTCTACTAAAATTTTGGATAACAGTTATTTGCATTAAGTGAAAAATTAAAAGACTACCTTTGCTACCACTGTAATTCCCAACCTAATAGCGGGCTTCATTGCTTGCAAGTTGAAAAATGAGCTATCAAAGAAATATCAAAAGAAAAAAAATGAGCTATCAATGAAATATCAAAAAAAAAAAAAAAAATCAACTCTTTAGGCTATCCAAATATCTCTATTGGGGCTATAGACACCTGGCTGGCAGTAGAGATATGTTTGGGGGAATTATAAAGATAACCTTGTCGGGGCTATGGACGCTTGACTAGCAACAAGGCTTTATCCCTGGTTGGCTTAAAAGGAATAGTCAAATTATGTAGGTCAATGCAAATAATTGCTATGTTCTAAGTTTACTATGGAAAAAATAATCAATTGCACACACGTGAGCTCAGTAATACTTAATCTTACATGCTAGTTGAAGTGAAATTTGAATGTCGGAATGAAGATTTAACGATTTATAATTAGAAGACTAAAAAAAGTTGGTGTGTTGATGTTAGATCCAGAATTGATATTCTGTTATTTTATTTAGTTTTGTTGGTTGCTAGTTGTGTGGTATCACAACACGCCCCATTTCACCCCTTGGAAAAATGTGAACCCTTTTTTTTTCCTTTACCTTTTGCCTCTGTTTGCTTTAGCTTGGTTATGTGGCTTGGTGAAATGCAGGTTTCATTTTCAATCTACTTGGTCTTTGATTTAATATTTATTCTTTCCTGGATTTGGTGATTCAATCTTTTCATGAAGTTTTAGTATTTTACTGGACATCGGAATCCCGAAGTTGTTGCGGTTGCATCAAAGAAAGTTGTATCTTCAATTGGTCCTAGTCCCGCCTAGTAAGTAATCAATCGAAATTTATTAATCCCGGTAGTACCATATTTCTTGTATTATAGTCTGATAGTTGTTGTTTCATTTTCTTTTAGTTAGAATTCAAAAACTGGAGATTCTGTCATGAAATGTTTTAATTATTTTTTCTCTCTTGAACCCGGTTCTCGGTCTCTTCTTTGTTCCAATTTTCTTTAAAGCTTGGAAGTAAGTGCCCTAGTCCTTGGTATTCCTTTCGAAATTTGGTACTAGAAGTTTTAATCCCAATGATTACAATTAATCATGTATTTAAAGGCTTTTGCCTCATGAAAATCAAAGTGACACCAAAGTGCCACATAAGATCTTTGTGCTGTCTTTCTCCTCTAGTAGCGAGCCCACACATAAACCTAGGCATTCGTAATTTACCCTAATTCATAATGATTACACCTTTATTCAAGAAATTAATGCGTTATAATAGGGAATTAATGAAGGTGGTGAACTACTCATGTGCTTGGCATCACCTCAAGCATCCAATTGCTTTTATAACACTCCATTTTGCGTCATGTTGTAAATTTGCAAAGGACATTGAACAAACGAAATAATACTCTCGTACAAGGAAAGGTAAATTTCGAGAAACTAAGAACACAATTGCCAAGGGTTTCAAGGCTTCATTCTGAAGAGATTGTCATCATCAACTAGATAACAAAAATTTCATTAATCATTTTCACGCATGAAATTCTCGAAAAATGGTATTTCCCTTTGAAAATTGAAGTGTTGATTATTTTTTATTTGAATTTAACCAAAAGGTGAACTGAAATTTTTATAAAT
The DNA here is from genome assembly GCA_007258455.2 of Sequoia sempervirens. NCBI lineage: Eukaryota > Viridiplantae > Streptophyta > Pinopsida > Cupressales > Cupressaceae > Sequoia > Sequoia sempervirens. The sequence goes on along the minus strand of VDFB02000017.1, from coordinate 92,302,937 downwards.
TTGTTAGAAAATTTGGTTAAATTTAACCCTAACTTGCACACAAGACACACATTTGAAAATGTAGAACACATCAACAGAAATGAGTACTTCTGAAGAAAAAGTAAAAGATGAATTTAAATACTGCAGTTCACAAGCCATACCAATTGGCATGGTAGTTATGGATACTCATATGGGGTGGTCTTCTAATGTTGAAATTTGCACTCGAGTATGGTGAGAAAATGCTTCTTAGTGTACCAGAAATGTTATAGCAAGTGGCTTATTTTTAGCAGGAGGGTTTTTGTCAGCAATCGAGGCCCCTGAATTGGTCATGGAATGTATAAATCCTTATGACCCAAACAAAACAATTATTGAGGAGGGAAGAATTTATGTAGATCTCTCCGAGAAAGGAATTACATACACATTTGGGCTCCCTATATTCACTCAAATTTACAACATTGATATGAGGGCGAAGGCCAAAAATTATCAAAGTGTCGAGAAGCGCAATAGAGAAATTATGAACACACAATGGTGTCAAGAGCAGATTACAAAATAGACAAAATTAATTCTAAGGTCTATGTTCAACCTAGACCTTCAAGATGTTATAACTATGCTGAGTAGGATAGTTGGGTTGCAAGATGCCAATAATTTGAACCCTAGATGTTTGTGATAATATCTAGATTGATGGATAGTCCCGTGCAAATGCATTGGGAAAGTTTATTAGTGATAGATTGCATGAATAGATAAAGATATTTCCCAAAACCATATGTTTATACATGTCTTCATATGTGATTTATTCCTGCGCCATAAGGGCAAGTAAACAAGGGTTGAAAAAGATTGGAACTTTGGGAAGAGAAGTAGGAAATAGTTTAATATATGCTCATTTACCCCAAATCACTATCCATGGATACAAAGAGCATTACAAAAGAGTTAATGATGTGTTTTCCATGAAGCTAGTCAGAATGATGGAAGGTGACAAAGCCAAAATATTGTCTTTGGAAGCACAAAGTGTTATTAGACCAATGGGAGGTTGGTACATTCAATACCCCACTTACTCATACATTAGATTGGAAGGATTTGATGGACATCCTTTCATGCTACCCAAGTATCCTACAAACAAATTTGTGTTATTAGAATTGGTGAGACAATTAAAGTCGTCTCAAGTAGTTTATAGCAATACTCATAAGAAGGCATCCTTCATATTTCCTATTGTGGTAGGGAATTATAAATGTAGTGCAATCAGGACAGCTGACTTGTGTGAAGAAGAATTGAAAAGATATAATTTTGAATATTTCCCACCTAGGAGGATGTATTATGATCCTGAAGGGAATATTGCAAAGAACATAGCTGGTTATCGTGGTCATGTACAACACCTAGAGGATTATTGGCTAAATTGTGAAGATGAGCACAAAGTAAGGAAAAGAAAATACGAAAGATTGTCATTAGAATCTGCTCGGATTCTTATGCTTCATGATATTCCAGATCAGTTGGAAAAGGATTATGGTGAAGTGTTGAGTAAAGCTTACAATGAAGACAGGGTGTATGATGAACCTATCCCAGACCCAAATTACAAGGGTGAAGAAATGACATCAATTGAAGAATTCTTTGCACCGGTTTTATTACATACTCAACATTGGATAAATGATTTTGTAAAGTTTTAAGTGAAAAAGGAATTGAACTCGTGTACTCACAAGATAATAGAAGGAAACAAGGAAATGAAACTGCATTTGAGAGTGGGGAACCTAATAAGAAGAAGAGGAAGACTAGTAAGATAGTTGTTGGTATAAGAATTGAAGAGAAAACCCCTAAGGCTTCAAGTCAAGGAGTTTCACTAAAGCTAGCTAATAAGCGAAAAGATGTCGAGTCAAGAAAAGTTAAATCAAAAGTAAAACCTAAAGGTGCATCTTCCTCCACAGCAAAACCAAGGACTAAACCTACTATTGATGAAGAAGCAGGGGCAACAAAAAACATTGGTACACAAATAAGGTCTACATCTCAAAGAGTTGCAGCGTTGTTCACTTCTCCTCCTTCTGTTAATATGGCTAGTATGAAATAGGCACTAGGAGGGACTCCTGTGGTTTTGGATGAAATTTCTAAGGTAGATGAAGCTAGGATTAAGGGAAAAATGGATAAATGGGGTGCCATGTGGGAAACGGTAAAAGAGAAGAAGTCTAAGGATAAACCCATGGTACAACCAATGGTAGAATAAATTCTAGACACAAGGTCCACTCTTATAAATGTTGAAGAAGAAGAATTAATACAGGGAAAAATTGCTTCAAAAGCTAGGAACCCTGATGTTCTTGAGATGGAAACAGGGGAAACTGCAGGGTAGGATCCTATTGATGAAACAGTTATTGAAGGTACCTTTGATTCAGAGCCTTTGCTTGGGAATAATCCAAATGATAATAAACAGTTGTAGATCTTTGAAAAATCAGAGGAAGACTGGGTTGAAGCTGAGAATGAAGAAGCTACACAGGTTTCAAGTGATAAAGTTGGAAATAAAGAAGATCCTAATGTGTCGGGATACAAGGAAAGTGACGTCCAAGGAGTTGATGTTGAATACCTGGCTAGACAGGAAAATATAAGTCTCCAAACAGAGGAGACAATGTCAAACCCTAGTAATCAAGAATCTATGCCAGAAATTGTTGAAGAGATTCCTATTTCAGAGGATGCAGCAAATACAGTTGAAGAAGTAAGAGAAGAAGTTCCTGAATCAATTGTAAAGTAGGAACAAAGGAATGTTATAGAGGTAGAGCGCGACGAGGATACACTTGATTGGTTGATTAGGGAATTGGCTTCTCTAATGGAAGTAGAAATGGCGCCTCTGGATCTTAACAGTTTTATACAAGAAGTAGATACTCCTAAGCCCAGGCACAAAGCTAAAGCGAAACATGTCATACAAAAGAATGTAGATGGAGACAGAACAATCCATATAGCTACTCCAATATTTGATAAAAATAGACATGAGATATAGCCCAAGGAGTATAAGGTAACAAGTATCAATCTTGGACACTCATCCTAGACACAAGAGTTAGAAGAAATAAAGATGAATTTAAATGCAACAGTTGCCAGGGTACAAAAGAATAAAAAGAAGAAAAGAGAGTTGAAAGAACAGGTTGCTAGCCTAGAAAATTTTATAAAGTCATTAACCCTATCTAGTCAAGCATAAACTGAATTGCCCCAAAATCTAGTACTAATGTCACAATAACAGGTGGATGCAATTGCAGCAGTTCACCATAAAATGAATGTATTTGAAGAATGGATTGAGTATTGGGTGAGGCAAGGAAATGAATCTATTACAAATGCAATAGGGAAATATAAGGAAGCATACCATTGGTCTGAGAAATCTAGAAGATTTAAAGGTGAATGCAGGTTTCGCTAGGAACAAGTTCATGCTAAAAGGAGAAATGTTGAAACTCATGCAAATGGATGTCCAAGAATTGATAGGAGAAAATATAATTTCAGAACAAGAAGTTCCATTTCCTGAAAAATGGAAGAAACAGTTGAAATGGGAAGGTGACACATTGACACAATGTATTGAAGGATTTGAAAAGGTCACAAAGAAATGTAGTAAGTTGCTTGATAAAGATCAATATTTCATTGAAATGTTAGCACGTCAAGATTGTGATCCCCAAACATTAGGACAGGAGGGTAAAGAAGCAAAAGCCTTCAAGGAATGGATTGAAAGGATAACTAAAGACCCTATTCAGTTGTTAACCTAGGAGGTCATTGATGAAATCATACGGTGCAGGAACACTATAGCCAGATATGAAACAAAGAAAGTACAAAGGAATGCTAGTATACTCCAGGTATCAGAAGAATACACTAGGCTCAAGTTTTGTTGGAAGGCAGTACAAGGGGTTTCAAAAGAACGTATGCACCAAATATTGAATGGTTTTTGAGAATATCAGTTGAAGGAAAGTGAAGAAAAGATACCGGAACCCAAGCCCTAAATGATAAAAGGAAGTACCGGATATCGGATACCAGAAGTGTCATAGAAATACTTTGTTACAATTGATTTTTTTGCAGGTTGTTCCCGGTCCCAGTGGATGTTTCCTGTCCAGTATTCTGAAGGATGCTGGTAGCCTTGATTTATGCGGAGTATTGCGTACCAGAGTTTGAAAGTGAAAAGTGTTGTTGCTGAGGAAGTCAAAGCTTTGACTTCATCTAGAAGATTTTGATGACAGTTGGCGTATGTCATGCTACAATTTGTTTTGTTATTTCTGATTCTCTAGATAAACTTTAAGTTTAAACTTTTGAGGCCTTATTCCTATAAAAGGTCGTTTACTGCTTTATTTTTATTTTTAAGTTCAGAATTTGTGGATGTTGGAAGAGCCAAAACTTCTTTTAAGTTTTGTTCTTTTTTCCTATTTTTTGAATCATTTTGGACTAAAAACTTGTATGCACGTAGAATTTAATCAATATCAAAGCCAATTTGATAGCTACCTATCTCATGAATCTTTGTAGCTAGTTTTGTTAGTTCAGCCAAACAAGACTGTGTGTTGTGTCGTTTAAGGGTGCATGCAAAACCTACTCAATGTCCATACTAAAATCCCTCTCTTTAAAAGCTTGCACCATTTTATATGTAGTTGTGAAGCAATCTGGTGAAGTATAAAGTGGTTTGCTTTGATTTGATTAACTCTTTGGGGCATGCATGGAGAATAACCGGGAGAAATTTTAATTTTTAGTATTTTTATGCTTTATTTTATAATAGATGTTTAATTTTTTGAAAATGTTCCAAAAAATAAACAAATGGATGGAAATTTATTGAAAATATTTCGTTTCCTATGAAATTGATGAATGCTTAAAGCTAAATCTACTTTAGTGATAGAAAAATTGTTGATGTTCATGAAATATTATTTCAAATCTTTTGATTTCATGATGTTATTTTATGATTGAATTGGAAATCTTGTGTAGAATGCTTATGATTCTTAATGAAATTAAAGACAATTGTATTCCCTTTGAGATTAACAGCAATATCACATCATACCCTGAAGTGAACCTAGTACAGTCAAGACCTGACTACTGAAGACTTGGGATTGAACTAAGCCAACCTTTTCCTATTATACGAACACCCCTGGGTTGCCTCTGGTTAAGTCTTTCAAGAAGGATAGGCTCTTCGCAGTTTTCCTGTGAGGAATTTATTTGCACTGTTGTTGTGAGTGACATCGTCATCAATAGTAGAAAATGCAGATATATTGGTTGAGTTGGTGTGCCACATATGAGCCCATAAAGTGCAAAAAATACGGCTTTAAAAATGGTAGAACAAAGTTTGCAAAGGGGAGTTGTTGTAGGGATGCACTATGCTAGTGAAGAGTGTAGATAAGAGAAAGAGGGGCATTGACTTGAAGAAGAAGGAAGGTCACATAGGAAGCAGAGTGAGAGGGTTTTGTTGGGAAAATACATAGGCCACACACGCAAGAAGAGGACAAAAAATTGTTTGCAAAGCTATGAGGAAAATGGGAGAAGGTTCGAGTGAGGTTTAAACAGAGATGCAAATCTAGTTAAAATGAATTTAGAATGACTAAGGCAGGCAATGGTTGGTTCAAAGAAGGATAGAGTTTGGTTGCACAGGTATGAGAGATGCATAAGGAATGTAAAGCAAGTTAATTAAAATGCTAAGATGACAAGAAGACTGTGGTACTGTGGAAGATAAGGAGTGGTGCAAATGAGATACAATAGTGAATGGAGCAAAGCACATTTTTATTAAGATCAATAAGTATTTGATCATAAAGAATTTTATATTTGAGTTACATTGATTATTTAAATTGAAATTGCCTCTACTTGTACTCGTGAATCTTAAATCAAATTTAATTGTCAATTTGAATTATTGTCAGTTGTGAGTTTGACAATCTACATAGGTTTTATATTTGTTTGTATCAAATGGTATCAAAGCTAGAGATTCAGAGTGTATAGGCAGAGTGTCGAATATGAGGCAGCCTATGCTAGGACCTATGGGTAGAGGAAGCGTGATTGTCAAGAGCTCAAAAGAATTGTTGCAGGTGTGCGAAGTCCTAAGCAATTGAGAGCTAGAAATTGTAAAGAATTTGTTTTTGCAAAACCTATGATGTGTTAGTGACAGATTAGAGCAGTGAACGTGATGGGTATACTCATGAGGAAGAAGCCTGTGATATGGGAAGGTTGGAACAAGTATAAAAAAAGGAAGATCTCTTTAATCATCATGGATATAAATACAAGGATGAATAGATTGGAAGCTATTCAGTGTGGAGAGGTTGTGAGAGATGAGTTTGTAGCAAAGGCATTCCATGAGGAAGGCGTGAAAGGGAAGGATGAGGAAGATGAAGAATTGTATGCAACAATGATTGAGGAAAGTGAAAGATATGAGAAGCAAAGAGAAGAATGTAGAAGAGGTTGTCAAAAATAAGAATGGAGATGTACCGATGGAGTGCAAGGATTTTGCAGTGAATGACGAAGACGAAGATGATTTGTTGTTGAAGATGTTGGCTATAGAAGACGAATGGATGGAAAAGATGAATTTTGCAGTGAAGGGTGAAGTAAAAGATGTTGGGACAGTGAAAGAGAAAGAGGTAAATGTAGATTTTAATTTGTTTGCAAAGGTGAAAGTAGAAGATGCATTTGCAGAGTCATGTGTAGATGTTGCATGTTTGTGTGTAGAAATTGTAGAGGATGCTACAAGTAGAACTTGGTGGAGGTGGTCGGTTTTTGGTGGGTTAGATCCCACGACAAAGGAGAGGAGAGTAGGGAGAATTTGGTGGAGGAGGACAGTACATGGTGGATGTAAGTCCACGAGAGTAGAGAAGAATGCAATGCAGATTTTTTGGAGGAGCATGAAGCTTGTTCCAACGAGATGTTGGAAGAAGAGGAAGAAGAACTAACTTTGTGCATAAGATTCAACAATGGAGTTTATTGCAGGTTGCTTTCAAGAAGACACAATGGATTATTATAATCAATGCCAAAATAAGGAAATAATGAGCTGGGAAGGTTGCAACCTAAGGAAAAAGATAGAAGCTGCTAGAAAATGCAAATATATTGGTTATGAGTTGATGCACCAAATATGAGCCCATAAAGTGCAGAAAAGACGACTTTAAAAATGGTGGAATAAAGTTCACATAGGGGAGTTGTTGTAGGGGTACACTATGCCAGTGAAGAGGGCAAATAAGTGAAAGAGGGGCATCGACATGAAGAAGAAGGCCACATAGGAAGCAAAGTGAGAGGGTTGCGTTGGGAAAATACAAAGGAGGTCACGCATGTAAGAAGAGGACAAAAAAATTGTTTGCAAATCTATGCGGAAAATGGGAGAAGGTTCAAGTGAGGTTTAAACAGAGATGCAATCTAGCTAAAATGAATTTAGAATGACTAAGGCAGGCAGCGGTTGGTTAAAAGGAAGAATTAAAATGCAAAGAAGGATAGCGTTTGGTTGCGTCGGTATGAATGATGCATAAGGAATGCAAAGAAAGTTAATTAAAATGCTAAGATGATAGGAAAGACTGTGGTATTGTGGAAGATGAGGAGTGGTGCAAATGAGATAAAATAGTGAATGGAGGAAAGCACAGTTTTGTAAGATCAAGAAGAAATATTTGATGATAAAGAATTGTATATTTGAGTTACATTGATTATTTAAATTGAAATTTCCTCTATTTGTTCTTGCAAACCTTAAATCGAATTTAATTGACAAATGGATTGTCAATTTGAATTATTGTTGGTTGTGAGTTTGACAGTCTGCATATGTTTTTATTTTTTTGCATCAGTACTCGAACATCAAAAATTTATTTTTAGAACTATTTTTTTCCTTTTCAAGTACACCCCTATATACAACTGCATATGCCCACTCATATTGCACATGCCTACTTCTACTGCACAATTTTGTTCTAAACCTGTTTTTACCTTTTATCAAGTGTGTGTTTGGCATTCACATGCACTTAGGGTTTACTATGTGTGTCAATGTTCATTGCATGAACATTAATGGGACCACAAATGTTTTAACTTGTCTACTTTTAAATAATATTTTTCAAGGAGGTGCACGCCTATAAATGGCATTTAAAATATTCTTTAATGTTTGAAAACTGAAGCTCTTTGGTAAGGCACACACTTGTGCCCTTGAAACGTGCCTAAACACTAATAGTCTTATCTTTGCAAAATCATGTTTGAATTTATCTTATGGACCCTTGAGTATGGTGATTCACAAACTCTTTGAAACATTAAATCTCCCTTCACTAGGGTCTGCATCAAGACCTTAGGTGTGCACTTGTCAATGTGAATTTATATCTTCATTTCAACCACAACATTTTTTTATCACACATGCACTTTTGTATTGTATATTTATTTTCCTTCATCAAACATGTTCACAAATGGATGTCTTTGGTGATTTGAAATGATTTGAAATCCTTGATGTTTTTTCCAAGGTACACTTTTTAGCTCCTTGTACACACCTTTGATTTGCAAATGGATTCTCCATTTATGAGGTGTGCACACCTTTGATTTGCAAATGGATTCTCCATTTATGAGGTGTGTAATGGACATTTCACTGTCTTGAAATTGAAGTAATTTTTTCTTTATAGAGGTACATGCATAATCCCCAAGTGTGTATTGTCTTCATCATAGCCAATTTTTGAATTTGAATGCTATGTTTATTCCATTAAGATGAATGTCTTCAAGAGCCTCATTCCATGATCCTACAAACATTAATAAAAGGATAAAAAGATGACAAGATAATCTAGAATACACAAGACTTGAGCATAACTTTGTGCCAAAATAATAAACTTCAATTTAAAAACTTGACACAATATGAAAGTTTATGTGTACAACAATATAAAGTGGAAATGATATTGCCTCACCAATCCATGGAGCAAGAAAATTTGCTAGCCACATAGGCCAAGGCCAAAAATTCCCAATAGTTTCCAAACACATAGATAAGGTGGATCATGAACACATTAAATGAAGAGAGGATATTGAAGGAAAAGACACCCCAAAGAATAGTCAACACACAAGCAAGAAGAAGAAGCAAAAGCATTATGAGATCAACAATTAGAAGAACAAAGGAAATAAGCTCAAGTCTCTAAGGATGAGTGTACAGTGGACCTAAGGGGATCCTAGGAAGGACAATGACTATGGATAGGAAGATATTGTGGAGGCTTCTTAAAATTAGAGCCTTTTTGACACAACACCACCAACAAATTCTAATCATAAGATTTTGCCCAACGATGATCAATCAAAGGAAAGAAGTAGACTTCAATATGTTGAAACCCATTCAAAAGAAAAAACTTGGAGAGACAAATTGGATGTAGTCTTGCATTTTAATGGAGGAAGCCACCATCCAATTTATTCAAGACATTGGAAAGGTGTGGTCACAATACGATATCAATCCTTCTCTATTGATAGAGCAACAACTTAAAGATGCAATCAACAATTTGTTGCACATATGGGTTCCCCTCAAGAACAAAACCACCAAATTTGGAATAATGCAATTAGAGAAATCAAAATAACTATTGGTGCATCTCCATCAACTCATTTCCATGCAACACACAATGTTGCAAGAAACCCTAATTGAGTCACAAATCACTGGCAACACTATGACCACATATTTTCCTACTCTTTAAAATGGGCAAACACAAGCTAACTAAAGAAAGAATTAGAACAAAGCAATCAAAATTTGGCTATCACCTCGACAACTTATAATGTGAAGAATGAACCTACAAAGGGTAGAGAGGGTGGAACTACTATAGGTGGAACTAGTATAGGAAGTAGTGCATTCAATGTGCCACCACTAGTAATTAAATGGATGGATATGAAATTTTGATTAACCATCAATTTACTAAGTTAGAAAAGGTAGTTCAATTCCATGAATTGTTCATGGAAAAGTTTGATTCTAAGTATTTTTCCACCTCCCTCACTAACGCTAAGGCTAAAAAATTAAAAATGGGGTACAATTGTGTCAAGCTAAGACGCTTTGATAGAATTGGGAGACCATCCTTCAATTTCTCAGTTCCATGCACCATGATATTCTTAAGTTTGTTCAGCCAACATCACATTTTTAATTTCAAAAGTCTTTAAGTTTTGTATATAGACTATTAGCAATTATCCCAATTGCAAGATTCATCTAAGTTTTCTCAAAGATAAAATAAAATACAAGTTTGGGAATAATGTTGGCAAGGTTCTTCATTAGCTTTAAGATAACTATTGTACGTTAAACACATAGATGGTACCACACATCCAAGCACAAGATGCCAAGCACTAAACAAAAAATGAAATACAAAAATGATGTGACACCTCTTACAACTTTGCAACTCAAAAGAAGATAAGAATAAGGAATTGGCACATCTATGAGACATGTCTCTAGGATTCTATGATGCATTAAGGCATCTCAATATGCTAAAATATAGAAGTGTGGTACAGAATGTGTGGAGAGACATGTTGTATGTAGGTATGGGATAATATGTGATACAAGGAAAAGATGTTTTGTAAAAGATGCACACTACCTACTTGTATTTATTGTAACTATTCTTGATTGTATGAATAAAGATGTGAAGTTCTAATATATCTTTGAGTGAATATGAATTGTAGTACCTCTTTCAAATTTTGAAATTAAATGTTGACTATTATATTTCAACATTGCTCCTTTGTTGTGCATTAGTCCATACCAGAGTTCTAACATTTAACATAAATCATCAATCCCACATTTAATTTTTATGTCAGTGTGTCTCTGTGTATGAATTATGAATCTCAAATCTATTTTTTATGTTAGCATGTCTCTATGTGTGTGTGAGTTATCAATCTCACATCTATTTTTTATATTGGCATGTCTATGCTTGTGTCTGTGTATGTGAATTATCAACATCTAATTTTTATGTCAACCTATGTGTGTGAATTATCAATCCCACATCTTGTGTGTAAGAACTATTAATCCCACATTTAAATGTTATCATGTATATACATACACATACATATACATTAGTAAACCAAATTTGAAGATGAACATTCCTTAATATTAATCAAAATGCAATTTAAGACTTCAACTAACCCAAATTCTTAAATAGCCTCAAATATATAAATTCAAAAAACAAAACAACAGTACTTAATGCAAAACATCCTTAAAAGAATAAGGATGGCTTAAAAAAGAGCTTAGCTTGGAAATGCTAGGCAATCTCTCATCACAAAGACTAGCTCATAAAGGATTTAATAACAGTTCTATGGGGTGTGTGACATCAATACTTATTCTTAAGAAGATATAACATCATTATGACAACAGATCAATATCATTCACAGTCAAGCCATAATTTATTCTATTAATGGCATTAACTGCAGGTAAATACAACACTTTGAACAATCACTTATTGTCACACATGATAGTAGCCATCTTACCTTGCAGTTGAATTTAGCGTCATCCATCGTCACAAAATACTAATGAAATCCGACATTATACAATATAAATCCTGAGCCACATGAACAAGATAAATACGGATAAACGTTGAATAAATGTAGTATAATTAAGTTTTCAGAAAGTCTATATTTCAAAACTCAAATCCTAAGATAATCAATTCGATTGTTCATTTGTATACCACCACAAGAGGCAACATAATAACTACCAGTCAATTTTAGCAAGACTCAACTTATAGGAAGGAGTGTTATCTGCCTCAAAAAAATCTATTTTGCATGCTTTCCAAAGACTTAGTGATGATCCGATACAAAGGAACAAGAGAACATATCTATGGTAGCAATGCCTGAAGAACAGATTTAATGAAACAGATGCGCCATGCAAACAACCCACCCATAAAGTTATTTTGGTTTAAAAAGAATCTTTTGCCTAAAGACATTCTGCTTAAATTTAACCCAACACTAACAAAACCCCAAATTAAGTCACAGAAATTAAGACCAAACACCGGGCTGATATTCTTTTGATGACAGTTGTATTATGAAAGTATATCCATGTTTACTTGTACTAAAACAAATGTACTAGAATATCAAAACCCAAAATAATTTAAACGCATTCACTCCAATGTCAATGATCCTACCCACAGGAAGTTTAGTATCTGCAAGTTGAAATCTGTCGGCCTAAAAATCTAAAGAGAGAAGCAAACACGTTTAGATTTTTTTTGCAGTGATGCTGAGCTAAGATCATCGGCAATTTTAATCAAAAGGCAATAGACTACTTGTAGACCACATAGATGCCATTGAAGGCCCATTTAATAACAAAAGCTTGGTTTGGAATAACAGTTCCTAATCTGTGTTGATTGATCCATTTTAAACCAAATTAAGTAGAGTCACTTCAATAAAGTTTCAATTGAATTTATCAAAAGATATTAAAACCAGATTCAAGAGTAATCACATTGATAAAATTTCAATTGACTTTATCAAAAGATATATACACGTCTAAATTAACAAAAATACAAGCATGTGAATGAATTCAAGAGAATGGATAGTTTTCTGTGCAATCCTAATGCCATAATAAATGCGCCATCCGTCCACAAAACTAGTTTGTCTGAGGCCATATAATCTGCAGCAAAATTAGTTTAAGTCAAAGAGCCATCTTGTTTGGCTATATTCATAAAATTTGAAATATATAATGGAACGCTACAAGATTAGTGGCATCCAAAGCTCCAATTAGATCAACAGTAACATCTATCAGTCAACAAACACGGTCTCTTATTGTTAATACGGCCGCTTAACAAAGTCATAATAAGAAAAAATTTATAAGAAAATATAGTCGGACTCAAATAGAACTCAACCTCCATAGAATATAAAATCTTTCCAAAGGATCTGTCTATGGATTTATTTCTTTACTTCATAAAATCTCCATTAGCCCAAATATCCTAAAATCTTTTGAAAATAAGTTTAAAATTGCAACTTTGTTTTTATACACTCAATATTTTAAGGTGCCTCTATAACACAATTATTATGAAGATCAATGCAGTTGGGAGGTCGCTAGTCGTGACACATACGAGGTTACAATAATATATTATCTTTGTAAGCTTATAGATATAAATCGTGAGAGATGGAAGTTCAAACTCTGGTTTTACCTAAAGGATCTAGTTGAACTGTGGAAGTACCATGTCATCTAAATGATTTTGAGACAAACATCTCTTAAAGGAGACATCAGTTCAAACACAAATGAATAAATGAAGAATATCCCAAGTTAGCTATATAATTCAATTGTGGAAAGAAGTTTGTATCGAAATCAAATGATCCCTTTGATAAAGCGGGAAGCATTTGTTCAAGAAAAATCATTTCGAATGCTTTTCGGCTCGTATAGATTTCATGTTTTTTTACCTCCTTGAGGCATTACTATCTTATTCGCCATACAGGAAAATGATTCATTTTATACGTAAGCAAGATCGGCTACCTCACACAGTGACCAGCTTCTAGAACATTGTTTTTGAACCTGGTCCAGTATTAGCTGAAACGGGGAGCCTGCAGTTCTCTCCCAATAAGAAATACAATTTATAAGGTATCCACTTATGGGAGTTCTTAAATAAGCCAGATTAAAACGAGGATTGAATTAATGAAATTGATGATAGACCCATAAATGCTAGCTTTTAGAGGGGAAAATAACAATACAATCCTACGCTGCTAAAAAGTAAAGCTATAGAAGTACTAAGAATGCAGCTCAAACAATTTATGCATGGTAGCGTCACGTTGATGGCATGCCAATATGCATGTACACTTCTCCTAGGTAATCAAAAAAGCGTACCACAATTTTTAATCGGAAATTCTAAATTTTCGTGTTTGTGTATATTTACACACAAAATGGAGGCAATTAAAATGCTACTTTCAGAATCTGTATAAAGAATAATAAATTTCATTTACTAGTTTTAAATATGTTTCCCATTATAAATTTATACAGCAGGAAAATTCTGCCCTTTCCCTGATCCCATTTTTCATGCGTAAGAATCACATCTTGAGAGGTCAAACTTACAGCTTACCATGACCTACCAGGATTGTAGAAACAAAAACAATTAGGTTGAGACTCGATATCCCGAAATTGACCCTGTGGTAACTTCTACCACTAAAATTTGTTGTTTAGAAACCTTTAAAGATCCTAGTAAATGCAAAGATCAATAGAGATTATTTTCAATTTCTGAGTGGCCAGAAGCATCATGCAAAATGGAAGTATATATTCATTGTCAAAACTTGTTCTTTGAGTTATAAGATGCACGACTCTCTCTGTGTTTCTCGAATAGAACTGAAATCTAACAGAGGAATTATATTCATACTTCTTGAGATTTTTTTCTAGGGTTCAAGATTTGTTATATGGTTGAATTTCTTCTGTAAACGCATTTGTAAAGTGCATCATGACGAGAAATAATATTGTAAAATCTCATCAGAGAATAAATTCCATCAGATTAGTGTATCACCTGAAAGTACTATCACAGCCCCAGCCATCATTTTGCACGACTATCTGTTGATTCTGAAAGGATCGATGTTGTAACTCCAAGATCAGTTGCCATGCTGCATATGTTTGCAACAAAAGAGATATACATCATGAGAAACAACCATCTCTAATGTTTCAGGAGAAACTCAAATGAATCATTGAAAAGCAATGCAGACAAATTGATGTCTGATATTTTTCATTTTCTAAGGTTCAACAACTACCATACTGGTGCTGCTGAGTATTGACATCCAAATAAGAGAAATTATAAGACATTTAGTACTGTATTGACGAATCATTGAACTGCATTGAAAATGAACTATAAATAATTTCTAGAGAAGCCCTGAGGCCAGCCCACTAGCAAAGGGACTACTTCAAGACTTATGGTGAAAAATTCTATTAGCGAGATGGAGTTATAGGAGTTATAGAAAATTATTTTGATACTGAGAATATTGTAGAGAATCATGCAATTTTTTTTATATTCAATGTTATAGCCTGCTTTTGTTTTTAATATTTAGCTAGTGAGACTTATGGCTTAAACAGAACTGAATGTCTGTCATGCTCTTATAGTGAAAAATTCTATTAGCGAGATGGAGTTATAGGAGTTATAGAAAATTATTTTGATACTGAGAATATTGTAGAGAATCAAGCAAAAAAATTTATATTCAATGTTATAGCCTGCTTTTGTTTTTAATATTTAGCTAGTGAGACTTATGGCTTAAACAGAACTGAATGTCTGTCATGCTTTTTTAGGGATTATTATATTGAAAATAACTATGGCTTGTAGCTGTAGAAGAAATTTATAACCTTCACAGACTAATTTCTCTCCATGCGAACATACACACTAGTCATTGTTGTAAATCATTTAGCATAAGAAAAGAGAACACAGTGTACCATAGAGAACTTCATTGTATTATATACTTCTAAGTATATCTCATCACACTGATGATCACATGACACTATGATAGCACAAGTGGCTCACTGATGTCTCATAGCATGACTTGGAGCAACGTACATAATATAGCCTTGAGAAATGGCCAAAATGGTTATGGTTTGGACTACCACCATAGACTCAAAATTCAAAATAAGATAACAATCACATTGTGCATAATAACACAATAATTTTATGTCCTAACCACTAAATCAATTACTTTTCATTAACTAAGTAATTACTTGGAGCTCTACATCTATCCCCTTGAGAAAGCATTGCCATTGTTGGCAACTTGATCTCAACTATGGCATTGTGCTACCATCAATGAAGTGAGAATGCTCTTGGGTCCTCAAAAGATCTGGAAGGAAGAGGACGAAGCACTTTTTCCTTCAAGCTTCATCAACCATTTCTATAACTTCACAGCTTCACTAACTGTAGTTCTCACATTCTTGTATGGATTATCTTACTTTGCTTGCCACTCATCGTCTTATTCTTTCATTCTCTTTTCCCATTCCATTTGTTGGTTCTTATGCTTTGTTGCTTCCAGCTCGAGAAAGGAAGCCTTAGAAGATTTTTCCACAAACTACTTGTGATCGCTCTCCATGCTCATGACTACCCATCTACTCTACCTCTTGAATCTTGAGTTTTTGTTCAGACTTGGCCTTCTTCAAGGCATCCTCTTCTTTCTTTAATCACTCTATCTCAATTTGTGCGAGGCAAGTTTACTTGGCTCATTGATGCACTAATGTGGCCAACTCATTCATTGTCTCACCACTTGCAAATCCAACTCAAGTGCTTTTCTCTGCCCTCCAGCCTTATGGGCCATGGTAATTTCCCTCTACATATCTCAACATACAAGCCAGCTTGTCAAGAATAATGAGCATTAGGTTTTTATGGTCCCTAAGAGTAGAAAGCTTTTGGAAAAAACTATATGCATTTAACTTTTCATCATCTTGATGATAGATCATGAATTGTAATCTGAAACATTGATGAAAAATTAAATGCACACATGCTTTTCCAAAAGCTTTCTACTTCGTCAAGAATAGTCTAGAGGTGGGCATCCTCAACTAGGTTGGACAATACACTAACAAGCTTCAGTTCCATGCAGTACACATTCCATTACAAGGTGGTGTGTTCCTCATAGTGACAGGTCATCTCAATTTTGTGCTATTCATACAAAAATCTATGGTATAAATCTGAATTTTGGAAGTTTCCATGCCCGAGCTAGTCTTCCCCTACCTAGGTCAAAAATAAGAGCCCTTCAATTCATTCAACACTCTCATATGAAGTCTCACTAACTACTTCTTCATAGGGATCCACTTTCATCCACTTGGCTCTCCTTCCTCCTCCCTTCCAAAAGGTGTAACATATACGACCTACTAGAGATGGTGCTCCACAATCTCAATTTTGTGCCCTTAATATGTAGCTCAAACTCATTAGTCCTATCTATCTATGGCCTAGCATTTGGCTAGTGATTTTGGTACTTGCCATGCACCTCAGACTTACCATGAATGTGCTATAATCTACTTACTATGTGGAGAGGATCCTCTATATCTACTTTCATCTCTATCTCATCAATAGCATCCCCTATTGTATCATCAACTTATCCTCCATCATCTACATTAGAGTACCCCTCATTTGACTCAAACACCTCAGCATATTGTTATGCAAGCTAAGCAATACCATCAAGATTACTTATAGCATTCAAGTGTAGCAGTAGATGAGAACACTGCATGCAGCTGATGTATTGCATTGAATTGAAACTAAATCTTTGCCAAAAATATTTCACAAAATATCTTGTTTAATGCTCTGTATGCTTTTTTAAGATTAGTAGATTATTGCTGCATGCTCTCCTCAGAGTTGCATGAAATATCAACCGTGTCTTTAAAAGAGCTACTGATTGATAAATAAAGCTTTAAAATTATTTTTAAGCCTTTTCACGCTTAAAGTTGGATGGATAAGCACATGATTAAATAGGAAGTGCGCTTAAGCAACAGCCATTGATCATTCCCCAGATGAGCAATAACAAGTGTTAAAGAGTATGCACAACCGAAAGAAAAGTTTTTCAAGACTTATAACTTCCAATTAAATGCACATCCTTAAATAGCTAGTCAAAAGTCACATAGGTCCATTGATGCTATGAAGAATGAATGGTGGAGATTCATTGTTGAGGTAGTCAAATGGTTTTTGTAGTTCAAATCCAAGATTTGGCTCCTAAGTGGAATTTCTCAACAAAAATAAACAGTGATCACTTGACAAATAAGTGATTCATGGATATCGTAGAAGTGTATTTTCAAAGCTTTAGAGGACCGTTTATACATATGCCTATTTATCTTCCAAAGGAAACCATCATTGTTAATTGCCACAAAGATGGACAGCTGAAATATCTTGTTGAGAAGCTTGTTTTCCTAGTAAATAAACTTAGACTGTTGGTAATTGATCCAAAAGGATGATTGTAAACAAGAAGGTGGTCAAAGTGTCCAGCAACAATGGCATGGATCTTGAAGAGGACATGATAACAAAACATCTTGATGGGCTCCATGCTCACATACGAAGGGGAGTGGTCACCACTAATCCAAAGGACTTGGACAAGGCATGTGTCTAAGCATACTATGTAGATGATGAGAAGAAGATATATGGATGTGATTCTTCTAAATTCAAAGGGAAGTAGAAGAAAAATTGGGTAACAGAGAAAGCTAATATAGTAGTGCAAAAGGATGATAATGAGGAAAAGGAAAGAGACACAATAGAGCATTATAGTCATTGCAATTTAAATGGGCATATAAATTCAAAGTATTGGAAGCTTCATCCTAAACTACATCCAACAATTAAAAATAAGAGCAAAGAATATAATACAAATAAATCTATGTAAACTATTCATGAAGGTGAAATGGAAATAGAGGATAGTTCAAATATAGATGACAAACTTGGATGCATGGCCACTGAGAAAAATGAACTTGAAGAGATGAACAAACTCTTTGTTTCAAATTGCAAGTTAAAAAGAATATAATTAATGTTTGGGTAAATCGAAGGTCATGTTAGTACTAGTTTTGGTACCCCTAAAAACCTTTTCTCTCAATCATGTTTGTAGCCAAAGATCAAGTCTTTCTTGTCATACTGCCAATATCAACTAATATCTTTCCCGTCAAAATCCAATTCTTTAGGTGTCAATATGCCTTGTTTTACTAAAAGTATTAGCAAGATTTCTCATCATGAGAATCATCAAAGATCTAAATTAAGAAGGCTACAACACAGGTAGAATGAAGAAGGAATAAGGTAAAGGTAAAGACCATATGCTAGGTGTTGGTTGACAGATTTGTCTTTTTAAAGATTAATTTAATATGACTCTATAATGCCCAGAAGAAAGACTAATCGACAATCACCAGTTGGAGAGATCACCATTTCATTGGTGATCTTCCTCTAAATTTTAATTGAGGTACAGCTCACTCGTAAGATATAATTTTGATTTTTTGAATTCTAAAGATAATGGGTATGCTTTTGACCAAAAAGTAGAAAAGGAAAACTAACACTTGCTCATAGCCATGAGGCAAATGCGATTTGAAATCAACTTAGAATGTTAACTGAAACTGAAAAGATGTATATGCCACCAATATCACAACTCAAAGATTGGATTACTAATAGCAAATAACTAACTCAACACACTGCAATTCCATCATTTAACTGAAGAATAATGAATGAAATACCCAAGAACACAGCATCCACAAAGAGAAGTAGAATTCCAGCACTTATCAAAGCTCAAAGACTCATTCATAAATACTCAGTATCGCATTCATATTCAATGCTTAAAGACAAAGAACTTCAAAAAAACCAAAATAAAAATGCAAAACTTGATCCTTCTTTTTAATCGATTCTCACTCTTGCATCTCAAAAATTTGGACCCTTCAAATGTCCACTTAAAGCATATTTATAATTTTTACATTATAACAGTCGCCGACTCCTTGAAAACTGAATCTTTGGGGAAACTGTAACCACCAATTTACCAAATGAGCGTTTTGCAAATGATTAGTTGATTTCTGCCTAACCAACTCAAATAAGCATTTACGACTATTTTGAGGGAGGTTATGATTACATCACATATACCAATTGATTAAGACAAGGGAGTACAACACCGTTCCTCATAGATAAGCCTCGTAGCCACCTGCTCGTGCAAATAGTCTATGACAGCCTGGAGATAGTCTGTCAAGATCTAGAGGCCAAATGGAAAGCACAATGACAGAGAAGAGATCAATATGACAAGAATAAATTGTATTCCTATCAATGATGCAAATATGATTCAATATACAATGTATGAGAGACCCTTGGTTATATAGCCAAGGTGAAACATAAGATAACATAAGATTATGACAAGTGTCTTAATCTTATGATATGAGACAACTTATCATAACTACCTAGGAAATGATAAAATCTAGACATGACAACTAAGTCTTCTAGAAAGATTGATTCCTAGGACCTAAGTAAACTTAACATGTGAATAAGTCCTCTAAGTCTCCTAGTAAGTGAATTAACAAGGTACAAGACATTATCCACACCAACAATTTGTATAGTTTCTATTGAGATATGTGTCTCAAAAGAAAAGTTAATTCTTATATGTTGAAAGATTAATAGTTTATCCACTAGGTGTAGTAATGTGGTGAAAGACTAAACTCGCGTATAGTTAATGTCTTGATCATGTATGAATAATAGAGTCAACTATCAACACCAAAAAGATAAAGCATGTGTAGTTTAAAAGGGTATATCATGCTAGCTTAATAGAGAAAAGAACTAAGTGTTGCTATTGAACATAAGAATATTCTTCAACAGTCCATGGTGAAACAAGTGACTCCCATTGTTCATAGTGAAAAGATAATCCCTAAAATGTTCACAAGAGTTTTAAAATTTTGATAATGATTAATTAATCACACAATATTCTAATAAATAAATTTGAGAGAATCATTCACAAAAGATTACTTGAAAACACATGAAGACATTTATATACTCAACAACCTAACTATTATATGCTTTCCTTGAAGGATTATAGAGGTGAAACTACAAAAAGAGATTATTACAAAAGATAGAACATTTAGACTATTCTTTTAGACTACCACAAGAGACTAGAACTCTCTACAAAGCTACCCCTTTCTTTGTTCTATAACCAACCATCTAATCATTTATTTTAACCATAACTAATAGATATATGCCTTACCACCAATAGCTTCATGGATGCATGTAGGCAATTAAATCAAATCATCAAGTCTACTACAAACCCCTTTTTTATTGTCTTCTTCAAAAGCTATTGAAACAGTCTATAAAACTTGATGAACAACATAAGGCCATCAATTCTAACACAATAATTCAACATATTCATATAAAATATCCCAAAATAGTTCCAAAGAGTACAACAGCTACATAAACAACACATAAGTAACATTGGGTGGCTCACCAATTCAAAGTTTAAGAATCTAAAAGCTTAATACAAAAGGAAAATAGCATCAATGACATCCAAAATTCTAGAAACTTGGATTAAAGGAAACCAAGTCCTTGTACTTCAAGAAATGGAAACCTATGTGATGCTAATATAAATCTATTCTACATAAGCGAAGCCCAAAAGTTGGGACAACAGATTTGAAAAGCTTTGTATTTGGTATCGTGGTGACTTGCATACATTTGTGCATTCCACCAAAAGACTAGACTAAAAACATCAAACGATGAATTCCCAAATATAAAATCACTTTAATTGTCTCGATATGTGAAAATCATAAGGCATGTAAATTGTTTGACAGAACGAATCAAAAGTAATGTGACCTCACGGACTCAATGACTATAGGATATGCACAAAATGGATTGATGAAAAATACTTTAGAAACATTCAAATAAATGTGATTAGGTGTAGAACCAATTTCACAATACTTGCAAGC
This sequence comes from Sequoia sempervirens, assembly GCA_007258455.2. NCBI lineage: Eukaryota > Viridiplantae > Streptophyta > Pinopsida > Cupressales > Cupressaceae > Sequoia > Sequoia sempervirens. Next base: position 92,281,771 of record VDFB02000017.1, on the reverse strand, counting down.
ATCTCCCATGCTTGTTCCAAAAATGGAAGCTTTGGAACGGGTATGGACATCCATCAAAGCATAAAAGATAGATAATTTTTTTGTAGATGTTGTAGTTGCAACCATAGTTTGAAGACTCTTTGAGTACTCTACAAGACTCTCCAAACTCTTGAGCCTCTAAGCTGGCCAAGCCAAGTCAACCAAACTCCCACACTGAGCCAAGATGAGTTTTGGAGAGTACTCGGGCAAGTCTTGCTTCAAGACTCCCAAGTCTTAGACTCGAACTCCCGAGTCTTGAGTTCAGACTCTTCTAGCGCCTAAGCATAACATAGTGGCTGAAATTTCAAATTTTGAGAGTTTGAGGATCATATGACATGTGTAGTGTTTGAATTACGACAAATTGATAGTCAAATTAAACTTTTATGTTCTCTAAATGCTTTTTTTTCCTATGTAATTATGAGGTTTTTTTTTTTTGCCGAGTCCCGAGTCCAAGTCAAAATTTTGGCCTATCAAGTTGAGTCCAAGTTCAAGTCCCTAAACTATGGTTGCAACCACTCTGGTAGACATGTATGCAAAAAATAGAAAACAAAACATCACAATCAAGAGAAATCCAAGACAAAATGAGTCAAAGAAATTTTTTTCATGAAATGCAATGATTGCATGGTATACACAAAACAAATTTATTGATCAGTTTTGAAACCTTTCAAGCAAAAGCAATCAGCTATGTAGAGCCAAATTCCACAACCTTTCTCAATGTCATTGAGCCCAAAAGGAAGCTTTGAAAATAGGGTATCAACATTCTATTGAGAGATTAAAAGATGGAAGTGCCATGATAGGCACACATGCAAAATGTGACACACAAATATTTACCAAACTAACTCATGAGACATCATCTCAAACTATGGTAGATGAAGCACGAGATGAATTTATTAAAAAAATTAGATACTAATAGAAAATGTATAAAGTGCAGAAAAAGTATAAAAGAAATGTTCACAACATTGAACAATGAATATCAAGGTAGATGTGTATACTTGTGACTACTTCGTAGATATCTTTTCCTTGTAAGGCGTTCATAGCTTGCCTTCTTGGTTCTCGCTGGAATACGAATATGTTTCCACTGATATTTTCTTGAACGTGTTGATGCGTGTTTTATGACTCACCAAGCACTTTAGAATAAAGAGTCCAAAGACGCTCTATCCTCTCTTGAAAAACTACCTCGTATGCTAAGATTGCTAAAAGATCATACGGTAATTCCAATGTTTCATAAGTTTGGGGATGGACAAGCTCAATAGATGATGTGATATGCTGATTTCACAAAGGGACCTTGGGTAATGAACTATTCAAAAGTAGGAATTTAGCTTAATTTGACGTTGAATGTTCTTGTATTTTTGGGATTTTCGATTTTGAGATAAAATAAAAGGAAAAGGGATGAGGGTTTAGGAACTAGATTTATGCCAAACTACTCCTATGAACTTAAGAGACAAATGTTGGATAGTGAAATTTAAACCAATCTTTGTTTTGCCAAGCACAATGGCTACAACTAGACAAAGATGATGCAATCTTCAATGGATTTACGAATGATGTCCTATTACACAATACCACCATCAATTCGAACAATGTATATAGGTAATAGAATCCAAGTTAAACAGTTTCAAAGTTCAGACTAACCTTGCACATCAAATTGAAAATCATTCAACTGAAAAAGGTATGAACTAATTTCACTATTTTCAACACTATCAATCTTTCATTCATCTAAAAAAAATGTTGAAACTAATTTACTTTATTGAAGAAATTATGAAACCATGCAAGCTCTCAAAATAACAAATGCTCAACTCTGAATCAAATCATTATTTGAATAGCACTAGTAGCAACAATTTCATAAGTCTCTCTGAATGAATGAAATGAGTGGGGTTTATATAGGCACCCCAATTACAAAGCAGCGGCCCAGATTGATTTAAGATCAATGGCCCAGATTATTCCAAGAAACCCTAACCCTAAAAGCATAACCAACTCCATGGACACATGGCAAAAGTAGGACGAGCCACTTGGAGTGTGGCAAATAATGACACCTTGCAAATTAGTCGAGCAAGTGGGAATCCAAAATGCAATTCCCCTTGGACTGCTCCCTAGCTGCAAATGCAAGAAATTTCGCTAACACAAAATCCAGCTCCTCCATTGATATGCTCGGCATAGAATCCAGCTGCACTCCCATTATGTCCAAGGTTTCAAGGCATTGAGTGAAAGTATTTTCCCACCTATCTTCCTGTTTTTGAAAGCTATCCATAAAGGTCAAAAGGGAAGACATATCATCAAGCTGATTTTCCGTAACAATCTGCACTTCCTTGAAGTAAATATTCATCACATTTCTCTTCAATCCTTCCAAATCCAAGCCATTTGCATCATGATGCTCTTGCCCTGTTAATCCTTCAAGAGAAGTGAGGATTTTAAACTGAATTTTTTCAATTGCACTCCGTATAACAGTACATTCTTCCTTCATTCCATCATATAGCTTCCTTTTAGCCAACAAGGAATGATACCACCTGCTGAAATCATATGAGGCTCCTTCCTCAATAACACCTTCTTGGATTAATATTTGCAGGGAAACTTCCTTTAAAACCTTCAAACGAGGTATTACTTTGCCATTTACGTACTGGAAGTCTTCCCAATTGTCTTCAATCTGGCCAACTTCAGTCATAAGCAAGGCAGATCTGTCATAAGTCTGAGCACATTTCTCCAAGAATTGCTCCATCTGTTTTGAGATATTGTTGATCCAACTCTTAGTTGCTTGACTTGTGATTCTCATAGCTTCAAGAGTATCAACGGATTCCGGAGGAAGGGATGATGGCGGAATAAAAGCTTCACTTTCTTGGCGCAAAGGAGCTGTTAGCTGCTGAATGAACTCCATTAGCCTTAAATTTTCTAACTCTAGTCTTTCTTTCTTCTCCTCTGTTTTGTCGAACTTCTCCTTGATGACCTTGGAAGTGTCTGCTAACTCATGGAAATCCTGTTCTATCGTGGTTGGCCCAATGTCCAACGTTGTAACATCATAATCCATAGGAGTAATCTAATCTCTAGGCTTATCAACTTTTGGGACTGCAACTTGTAAGATCCTGGATCCTGCATCATTCCTGGTAATCTGAGAATACTTTTTAGGCTTCCTTGGCGTTTTAGCTTTGCCAATCCTCTCTAAGAAGTCTTGCATGCTTTCAACTGGTTGAACTTCATCTAGTGGTCTAGACTTCTTCATCAAACTTTCAGTCAACCAAGCTGGGATAGTGGATAATTCCATCCCATCCTCCAATTGAATATCATCATTAATTCCTTTCAAAGCAGAAATTACTTCATCTCCTAGCTCTTCATTGTTTTCAAGGACCTCAGTATCTCCCATGCCTTCAATCATCAGCGTATCATCTCCTTCCAAACACTCAGTGAAGGTTTTCTCTTGGAGAAAATCCAACTGTTCTAACTCTTGAAATTCAACCTCTTGCTCATGGCTTGGTTCGATCTCAGCAATGGACACCTCTTCTATTACTCTAATAGATAAAGTACTTGAAGATGATGGAATTTCACTTACCTTCTGCTTCTTACTCTCCAATTCTTTGCTAGCTGCTTCCTTTTCCTTTGTGTGAAGATCTTCAATTACTACCTTTCTCTTGCTAGGACATGGAAGTTCATCAAGACTTTCTCCAACTGCCTCTCCCTGACTTTCCTTATTGCTCAATGTGGCATAGGTAAGGGTAATTCCTTCTTTTCTCAATCTGTTGATCTGATTATCTGCCCACTCCCTAGAATAAGCTATAATATCCTTCATCAATATGTCCAAATCAGTCAACTCAGGTTGTGTCCAGTTGGGCAACAAGATAGGCTTATCTTTTTCTTGTTCAAATTGAGGATGCACGTAGTCTCCGTTGTCTTTTACCTGGTCAGGAACGGGGAATAAGTCACACCTTTTTACAAGGTCAACTGGAATTCTAGACCATACCTTCTTCCTAACTCCATATTCGTCCACCAAGTTAGACCAATAGTCTTCAATTTGCATAACATGAAGGGACTTCTTCCCGTGAACTCTCAAATATGGATCATAATTAGACCTTGGATTATAAGTGCCAAACTTATAAAATTGCAACTCTAACTTTGCTGCCTTGGCTGATTGCAATGAGGGGTAGACTTCTAGCATTTTCCCAATTGCAACAGGAAAATCCACTCCTTGTTTGTTCTTTTTCCCTTGAATAGAATCTACACACGCCAATTGCCTTGCAACTTCAAGCATAACAATCTTGTCTGTTGGATACCGAGGGAGTCTATATGGAGCATCTGAGAATCCATGAACTCTTATGTATGTAAAGGTCGGAAACTGGACAAACCAAGATCCGAATTTATCAAGCATCACCATAGCCTCTTTAGATAGCCTCTTTTGAACTGCTCCTTGAAGCACTCGCGTGATATACACAACGAAGGCGTCATTGGTTATCTTATAATTGTCCTTGTAATGTAACTGGAGCTGCGGGTAGCAATCATATGCTTTGAGCTAGTTATTTCGAAGTCCAACTTCCCCTTTGCAAATCAGTCCTTTATACTTAGTAAACCGTGCCAAGATATAAACTATATAGGAACTCATATAGAAAGTCTTGGTCTTCTCCAAGTTCCTCAACTGGAAATCAATGTTATCACTTATCAATTTTGCCCAATTTATTGCTTCTACTCCTAATACGACCTCTTCTACATATGAAAACATCCATACTTCGAAGAAAGCTCCTTGAGAAGTACCCATAATCCTATTTAGCATGTGGATCATGTCACTGTATTATTCCTTAAAATCCGTGCAAATTAATCTCTTTGGCAACTTAGAGCGATGCCTTTTGGGTTCCTTGATCCAGTTGGAATTAACTATGTCCATACAAGATTCTTTGGCTTGATCAAACATAGCCTGTGATTTGAAATATTCCGAGCCAAATTTTTTCAACTTTTTCAATTGCAAGTTACAAACAATGCACCCGTTAAGGTTAGCAGCTAAACCAAAACGATGCTGAAGCAACTCTAACCAGAATGTACACCAGGATCCCGATGTGGGCAAGGTGTGAGCATTGGTCAGAGGATCTGAATGCAGAAACAGAACTGGAAGGAACTCTAACCAAGAATGGCGCCAATGATGGCGAGCATATGGTCAGAGGATCTTCTACACTACAAGTACTGAAAGAAAACTCAACACCAAGTATGTGCTACCCAATCCAGTATGGAATTGAGGCGACCATATGGCGGAGTGCTAAGAATTACAATGCGATTAAGGGAAATGAGCTAATATGCTAAAAGTAACTTGACACCCAGAATGTGCTTTCTAACCCGGAGGGGGAAAGGAGCTACCATAGGGCAGAGATGTAAGATATTACAAAGCAATTACAGAATGTAAAGCATGAGTATTACAATTCATGAAAAAGTAGGATTAAAGAACTACTGTCAATACTACTGCCAGCTTACAATAATTTGAATCCCTGCAAGATCAAATATTAGAGCTCTTCAAAATTGTTGCAACAACAAGGAATCTTCCACATAGCCTTTAGTGATCTCTTAACACCAATCCAATAAGGAAGATGCAGATTTTATCAAATCTGTTATGACAGACCTGCACTTTTAAACATATAACCAGCAACTCATAAATTCAATGATTAGCTCATAACTCTCTCCTTTCTAACTCAAATGGCATGATCTCAGATGCAAAACACTCCTAGAATGAAGGCACACAAGATGACAGCAAGAAACAGACTTAAAACGCTGACATTTAATTTTGCACGAATCCCAAGACAAACTAAAAGGTACGGCCCAGCAAGAGGGGCGATTTTACTTTAAAAATCACAGCCTTCAAATTAAAATCTATAACTTGGGGAAAAGGGTCGCCCCTTACAGACAGAGAGAATAAGACAATACCCAGAATGATCTTTTTTGTATTTTCTGATATATGAATAAAAATGACAATCTGCTGAATGAAATGCAACTCCAGAAATCTCACTAATATGCAATAAAGCTGATCTACAAACCACACAATGACTACAATGCACAAATCCCAATGCAAATCTCACAAACTACACTATCTCACCACTAGTTGCTATCTTTCAAGCGAGAAGCAATGCCAAGCTAGGAGGCTTTCATTCCTCGAAGCAATCCCCAAGCCAATCCGGCAGCATAACATTCCTGTAGACAAAAGATACTAAAAAGAGAACCAAAGGCTTCCTTTTATAATTTGTTGTTGACCTTCTCGAAACCCTAATCTTCTTTTCAGAGTCAAACCCTAATCCTCCAATAGATGGCGTCCCTTTCTTCAAAGCTTCAATTTGACTTTTTAATTAAATTCAATCACTTAATATTGGCGTCCAATCTTAACGCTTTAATTCAACCTTAATAATTATAAAATTAACTCAATGATGGCGCCACCCTTAAAGACCACCTTTTAAAACAACGTTAAGTCAATAGACTAGGCCAAGGGGTAATATAACATTAAAATATAACGTTATTTAAGTGAAATGAACTTATCTCTCTGAAACTGCATCCCGAAGCCAAAATCTGAATAAACCAATTGAGTCAACTGAAGAGAAAAGTCAACTGTGTCGAGACCAAGAGGACCACTGCCAGAAATAGAATTTACTAAAAATAGTAAATTCCAGAAAGTGCTCAGAATGCCAAGAGAAACATATCACTGCGAAGCCCACAGAAAACCCAGAAGGAATCCGCAGTTCAATCACCAATTCACAAGCAACCGCAACCTCCACACAAGAAACCCTAATCAAACCGTCCGAGTAGCCTACGGGTCTCCAGAATAGGCCAACGGTCATTAGAGAAGATCATGCTCGAGAAGGGGACATTACATGATTCCTCTTGAGTCCTGTTCAACATTTTTTGGCGATGAGGAATACCAAATACCTCTCTGACTGAATCTTCTGTGAAGTATGCTAAAGTGATCCCATTAGATGTTTTAATGGATCTCGTCTGTGGATTGTATCTTCTGGCACACTCAACCATTAGCTCACTGCACTGAACTGCAGGTGGAAATCCTGCTGCTTGGTGAAGTCCGCACTTAACGATGTTAGTTGCAATAGGTGTGGGCATTTCACGCTGAGTACCAAACATCCTTTTCTTGTGTTGAATCGCATTGAACTGCTCAAAGTTGGTATCTGCTACTTTCTTCCATTTTGACGACAGTTGGGATTCTGGATAGAACTCCTTGAGAACTTCCTTTACCTGGATCTTTCTAACTCCACCTCCTACGTTCTTTGAAGTAGACATTGTGCCTGTACGAAGCTCGGAGTTAGAATATTTTAACAAATTTGTAAAAAAGGCGATTTTATGGCTGGAGAGTATTTAAATAAATTAAAAAATTCTAGACTTCGACTGCCTAGGCTGGTTGGAGAATAAATCTCAATAAAATAAAATTTTCCAGCCTTTATCATTTTAAAAGAACATTCAAAGAATTTTTTAAAACAATTTACTGGACTTTTAAAGTTGAAAACTGAAGCTTTTGTGCAAATCCAAGATTAATCTTTTTTTCTTCTTCAAATTCGCCAGTTATGACTCTGCAGTTGATTGAGAAATCTGAAAATAGAAGAAAAATGTCCAACCTTATGCTCTGGAATTAATGTAACTTGCAGCTCAAGAAGAAAATAAGGACGCCTTTGGCTGAGAGAAGTTTGCCTGTGAAAAAACTTAACCTATAAATAATGAAAAATAAATTCACAAGCACTTCTTTTATAATAAAAAGTTTCCTTATTTGCCTGGGTCGACCTCTTCTCTGATTGGGTGCTTTGTTTTAAAATGCAAAAAGCGATCTTATCTTCTTTTCTTTGACTTTTCCAAGGCATCCCTTCTTGCTTGCTAACTAAGTCTTTATTTTTAAATAAAAACTTAAGTTATTTATCTCTCTTTTGCCTTTTAGAAAATTCGACTTCTAAGTGGACTAATCCACTTTTCAACTAGGATTTTTGTTTTTCCTCTTACCAAGGTAACTCTTGCCTTAGAAAAAATTTCGATTCCCTTCTTGGAAATTCGACTTCTAACTGGAATTTTTAATCATCCAACTGGATTTCCTTTATCTTGGAATTCTTGAAGTCCAATTCGAATTTTTTACTTGCCTTAGCCAATTTTTATCATCTCTCCAACTGGAACTTCGAATTATCCAATTGGATTTCCTTGTACTGGGTGAATTTTTTTTCAAGACTTCTCAAATGGACAAATTTTAACTGGATTTATAAATGGATTTTTCAAAGATTCAACTGGATTTCCTCATGGGCGCACCTCTCCAGCCTTAAGCGAATTTCACCATGATTTTCCTTGCTTTTTACTTGATTTTTCGTTGATTTTCTCTCATGAAGGCACGATTTTTCAATTGATTTTCCAGCTTTTGCATGCGCTTTTTCCTGCTTTTCAAATCTTTGCATGCACTTTTCTTTTGCTTTTCTCATGATTTTTTCGATTTTTAAAGATTTTGCATGATTTTTTGCCTGCTTTTTAATTCTAAAAGTGGAAACTTTTGACTCCACTCCCTGTGAGACCTAGCACTTTCTAAAAATAGAAACTTACTAAAAATAGAAAAAAGCAAAAAGCAACTTTCTAAAAATAGTAAATTCCAGATTGGTCCAGAAATGCCAAAAACGAAAAAAGCAAAAAGCAAAAAAGCAGAATCCCTAAAAAATAGGAAGTGTCAGAATTGAGCGAAAGCACAGGCGATCCTCGTCTACTGGGTCTTCTAAGCACTTCTATGACGTTCACGTTCATTTTCAGGCTCTAATTCTCAACTTGACTCGGGTGATGACTCCATACTTTGACATGAAATTTCCCAGAGTGACAGAGATTATGAAATTGCTACTCAAAGCTAAACCCTAAGAGCAAACCAGTGAGGGTCCCCATTTGCAATGGGGCGATGTGTGAAATAGGTCACAACAGAACGTCCCCCCCAAAGATCACTTATATAGACTTCCAAATCAATGGCAATTAATCCTCGGGTGGTGGAAAATGGCGGTGAAGCAGTGGAAGCTAAATCAAATCAGGTTTTTAACTTGCTTCGGCCAGTAAAATCAGTCACGTAAAGTGCAAAGGTGGCTTTACATGATTATCCATTAGGAATTAAAAATCAAATAAGTGTTTAATAATATTTATAGAACAAAAATTAAATAATAATATTATGTATATAATATAATTAAAATATAATAAATAATAATTATGAAAATGAGGGTTTTGACAATAACAACCCTCAATGTATCATAAGATGAGGCATCGAACCCAAGATCTATAGCTACAATAGCATCTACCATACCTTGCAAGTATGGAGAGATGGCAGCATAGAATGGCAAGCTAAAGAAGTACCAGAAATTTGCAATCACCTTCTTCACCTATTCATGGATGTTCTTCCTCCATCCTATACTCTCTAAAGTGGTCTATGATCTTAATGTAGTATGAGGTGCAAAGAAAGTGTTGGATCCGGAAATCGCTGCTCAAACTTCTAGAAGAATCAATCCACTTCAAGGCCAAGGATATGTCGTTTCTAAAGGTGGAGGAACCATCTCATTAACAAAGAGTGAGTGATAACAGGCCAATTTTTTAGAGTGGATAAACTCTCCTTCACTTTGGACTCAACTAGATTCAAAAGGGTGTTCCTAGAGTTAATATTTAACAAGATTTAATCACAACTTAAGATATACAACAAAGACAAACTATAGAAGTATCCAAGTGTACGCTTTGACCCCAAATTTTGTCATAGATCAAAGACTAACTTAATGAGATATGATCTATGATCTCTATTAAGCTGATAAAAGCATCATTGCAAGGCTACATGATATGGGTATGCAAGATATGATTCCCTTAAGGTGAAATCTTTCAAGGCTTGTCAAAGATGTTTCCCTCATTACAATATTGAACCATGAAATGCTTACAACTCTACTCCCTACTCCTACACTACTAGTTAAAGATATTGTTCATTTTAAGGTGCATGAAGGGTCAAATACTTTCAAGACTGGTGCCTTATAGTGGGTTACAAAGTTGTAGTAAACTAAAAAAAACAGCACATAGAAACAAAAAAATAGATATGATATTAGTAACATGACATGCTTAATAATCCATCTCCAAACTTCCAGAAATCCACATGCAATAAGGAAAAGACCATTACAAATGATAATTTGCAATGCATTTAAGTGTTGCAACACTTTTCAAATTCTTACTACATTCACACCAACAAATGTGGTAAAAGAAAACACTAAGCTAGGAAGAACTTGTCACACTTCTTCGCTTGGAAGTCTTCCTGAAAATCTACAACTAGCCAAAGAGACATCTAGTGACAACATCTACTAAACAAGAGCTTCCTCTTTGTGACTTGCAAAATGAGATGCTCTAACGGTGATTGGACATGCAAGGATTAAAAACCTAAATCTTGCTTGATGTTGCAATCACATGAAAATGGAGAAATGACCGACCTTTAATTTGAAAAACGAACTAGTATATACAGCAATTCAATTCGGGCACTTTGTTGGTTCAAGAATTGAGGAAGAATTGCATGTCTTAAATGTTGCATGCAAGGCAAGCTGAAATCCCACAAAATCACTAAAATGGTAGCCTACAATTTGCATGGAGGAAATTGTTAGAAATGTTGTCATTGATGTCAAAGGAGTATGGGAGATTGTTAGAATATTGTCATTAATGTCAAAGAAGGTAATGTCATTGATGTCAAAGGTTGGAGAAAATTGTTAGGGCCAAAGGCCACTATATCGCTATTCATGACCGACTTCATCTATAATATGGCAGCAATGAGAGATGAGTTATTTGGTGAAATCATAGAGGTATGAAGGTTATGAAGAATCCACTAAATTATGATGCCTAGTCTGATTACATGCAACATGGACCGAATAGAAGATATATATGAATATTTATATATGAAATCATTGAGCAATGAAGAAGATATAATGTTTTATGCTGGCTAGATATAAATACATATTAATACTAAAGGAGTGCCCAAGTCAAAGTTTTATTATTCATAAAGGTGACGATTCCATGTTTTAATTAAATCACCCAAGTAACTCCAAAGGCAATGATTGGAAGTAGTTTATATACACAACGATCTTATATTAATTATGGGCATATAAAATCAAGTATATATAGTGTGAAATACTTTTATAGAAATCGACTCAAAGACTATATTATGAAGTCAACCATACCTTGGCGCCAAAGTTAAAAGCACATATAAATATGTTAATCACCCAAGACTAACAAATGTGGAGGTGAACAATGTCTAATTAAATAAGCAGTAATTTATGAAAGCCAGCAATGATTAAACAAAAGACAGCACTTATGTCTACAAGAATATACATGTATAAAAGATTTAAGTCGCTTAAGTTAGAGACATATAGAAGATGAAGGTGCGGCGATTCATCTATTCAGTATGGAGAAACGATTAATATCAATAAAGGAAGCAGTAATTAGTTTGAGTGATTAACATGTCCCTAAGGCAGCATTCAACAAATCTCTAAGGCAGCAATTAATAAGTCTCCAATGACAGTGATTGAGATAAATACAAAAGGAAGCACACAGCATAAAGGATAATTAATATTAGATAGAGTTAGAATTAAACAAAGATTAAGTTGAATGGTCAGTGGGTATTATCAAGAGACATATCTTTGTTAAGAGATGCCTCCTTTCATAAGAGGCAAGAAGATATAAAAAGAGAAGAATTGTGGAAAGAGGTGTGGTGAACAAGAAGATACATTATACAAGCACAAGGCGTTATTATGTTTTAAGAAGGGTGGAAATTAGTTAAAAAAGTGATTAGTAATGAAAGGTGCCTCCATTGAAAACAATGCATCCTTTATGAACTGTTTCCTCTCTTCATTGAAGGCATAAGATATAAATAATGAATGTGGATTGTGAAAAAGAGCAGTGTGGAAAATAAAAAAGACATATCTTACATACACCTGCAGTCCTTGAAGAATAGATGTGAGATGCAAGAAGTGTTTCGTGATAGAAATATAATCATATACACCAGCAGTGATAAAAAGAGATATATGTAGATCTAAAAGAGGTATATGTTGACTTGAACGAGATTGCATCAAATTTGTGGAGAGAGGATATGTATTTCATTGCATAATCAGATTTTATGAAGGCATAGAAAGAGATAGTCATCCATTGAAGAAGACATAGTTTGTGAAGGAGAATAAATGCAGATTTGAGAAAGAGAATATATGCAGCTGTATGAAAGTGAAGAAGAGTATATAATATATATGTTGAGAAATGTTATAAGCAGATTTGTAAAAAATTTGAAGAGACTGAATTATCCATCATCCATTGTAGAAGCAACATTCAAGGTGGAACTTGGTTTTGGAAGTTGGTGTTTCTTAAAGGAGAGATTGGTGTCTCTCGCTAAGTTGGTGCTTAGCAATGGGCGTTGGTACCTCCAATAGGTTGATGCCTACGAATTGAGGGGATTGGTGTCTCCTGTAGATTGGTGCCTACAAAGATTGTAAAAGATATTTATATAAAAGCAATATTTTGCCATGGTTTTCTCTTGAAAGGGTTTCCATGTAAATTGTGTGTTCTACTTGTGTTGCATAATTGTTAGATCTTATGTGAATGATATTGTGCAATTGATATTATTGTGGTTGTTAGTATGAAAAAGTAAAAGATTGTATTATACTGATTCACCCCCCTCCCCACACTCTCAGTATAATCATGTGCTCATCAGAAATCACATCAACTTAACCTTTGCATTAATGACTACATGGGTTATTTTCCTCTTTCATTGCTTAAAATTGCATGTGAATTCATGCCCTTAAGATGGACAACTATTTCTAGGAAGGAAAATCTCTTTGAAGTAATTGCAACATCAAACTTGGTCATTAATGGCACTTTGGATCATACAAGGAGGTAGGTAGAGATGAATAGTGTAAAAGGCAATAGTTTTAGAGTTTCAGGGACCAGGAGTCATGCATACCCCATAACCCATACAACTTGAGGGTCAGGGATCGAGAGTATGGCATACTTCATGATCAAAGAAAATAGACAAGGTATCTCCAACTCCAAAATGATACATGAAGGAAATTGTTGGGAGTCAGGGATCAAGGATACCAAGGAATTTATCCCATAAGATATGCAAATAAAGATAGGTCTGAATTCATGAGCCCTAAAAGGTGAATAGTGTAAAATGTTGGGCATTGAGAGTTAGAAATACCTTCTCTAGGGTAGCCAAATAAAGTTATGTCCAAATCCATGATACTAATGAGATAACACAATGGAAAATGCCTAGGATCGAGAATCACTCATTACTCATGCCAAAAGTACCACTTTAGAGATATCCTCACATATCTAACTCCGATAAAATATATAGAAGGAAATGTTGGAAGTCAAGGATCAAGGATACCAAGAAATAGGTAGATAGGTAAAAAGATGATCGAAACTCCAACTTTGGAAGATAGCTTAGTGCAAAGGATCGTGGAGTCGAGAGTCAAATGAAAGGCATGCCAAAAAAAAAATATCGAAACACCAACAAAGGAAAGGGAAAAAGCAAAGGTTGGGGAAAAGACATGCTAGGAAAAGAAACTTCGACATTCAACAGGGAGAAAGGAAAAGACGGACTTGGGTGGAAATGCATACCAAGAAGGGAAACTCTGAAAGGGATGCTTGGAAGAGAAACCTTGAAAGTCCGACAAATTGCCCACACTTATAGAAATAACCAGAAAACATCCCACACTTAGAATTTTCTTGGATCTTTGCAATTGCTAACACATGATAAGCATGTGGGGGATGACAAAGAACATCACTTTGCAATTTTGACAAATGGAGACCAATACAAAGATTTCTTAGATCGATTATATGTGATAGGTAAAACGAGGCCTAAATTTACAAATGGGTTAGAATTCAAGAAAAAATTGGCACTATCAAATTGAGTCCCAACAGAAAGAATTAATGTTTCCTCAACCTATGTTTGGGCCACATGTTGTAGAAGTAGGTTTTGACTCAAACTCTTTGAAAGACTCTTGTGTACAAGCAACCTCATCCAAAGGATTGCTCCTAGTATCTACAAAATTAGAAGCCACTTCTGTCCCAATTCTTGCATTTTTTGTGTTACCATCAGAATTGTCTCAAAAGCTTGTTTTGCCTAGAATGTGACATTTACAAGGCATTTTGGGCAATGCCTACAGTTGCAATAGCATCCACCACACCTTGCTAGTTTGGAGACTTGGCAACATGGAATAGCAATCTAGAGTAGTATAAAAAATTTGTAATCACCTTCTTCACCTATTCATGGATGTTCTTCCTCCATCCTATACTCTCCAAAGTGGCTTCCAATGTAATATCTACCCCAAATTTTTTCAAACTTCACCTATTAGCGTTAGCCAAAAGAACAATAATAAACTGAATAAAGAAACCCTCCACTTTCTAATCACCCAGATCCCGATGTGGGGAAGGTGAGAGCATACGGTGGTAAGGTGAACATTGCATTAACTAAAAACATCCACTTATTCAATGGGGTGAGTAATAATAAAAACCAATTGAAAGAAAATTCCTTCCACTTTTTGATCACCCAAATCCCGATGTGGGCAAGGTGAGAGCATACAGTGGTACGACTTACAATTAAGTGCTTCTAAAGCAAACCACTTCTTCAGAGTGGTAAGTATGTAATCTCAAGAGCATGAAATGAAACCTCCGCTTATTCAATAGGAAACTACAACTAGCAAGAAAGCTCTTGGCGGCAAGCCAACCAAGCAAAAGAAAGATCCTCCGCTTATTCAACGGGAATAACATGAAAGTAAAGTAAACTCGTTTGCTCATTCAACGGGCATAACATAAAAGGAAGAAAGCTCAACTACTTATTCAGCGAGATCGCCACTTATTCAGTGGGGTCAGTAGCAATAATCAAAAGAGATGATTCACCGATGGTACTACCAAACGGTGTTACAAAGGAGATTGTTACAAAATGTTCCAGAATATCATAAGCTGCAGTTACACTATGAAAATGATGATAACTTGTAGCACAACTCCCCAAAATGATACCCCAACATGAATATAAGTGCTCTCCAACAAAATATAACAATGATACCTCAATGTTAAGACCCCCAAAGGACTGTATAGGGTCTGAAATGTTGCTGCTACAAAACTGATAGAAAGTTGCAGGTGTAATACAGAATGAAAGACAAACTGAAACACCAACCAGCAACTACCCAATGATCACAACTTCACCAAATTGCCATAGAACTCACCCAAAATGCTTACAAGGCAAAGGTATAGGCTAGGTGCCTCCCAAAGAAATAGAGAAGCAAGGAAAAAGGGCAGATTTCTATCACCAAAAACCAAAGTACCAAACCCTCAAAGAGGTACGGCCAGCAAGGGGGGCAATTTGCTCCTAGAAATTCATGTCTCCATCAAAAAATCTGATTTCTTGCACAAAGGGACACCTCAACCTGCCAAACAATAATAAACAATGCCCACAAAAAGATCTCCAATCCTCCAATCAACATGAGCAATACAATGGTACGGCCTAGGGTTGGTCAGTGACTAACAAACTGAAACTTCAAGAAACCACTTCAAAAATGCTCCCAAAACGTTGCAAATTCAACACTCACACCAAAAACAGATCTAGAAAACATCATAACAATCCAAAACTAAGAATGAAATGAAAGCCATTACCAAATGAACTCCAACGGTGACTCCTGGAGTGAAGTCACATCCACATCCAGCTAGGGAGTATCTTGCAACTCCGAAACTAGAGCCAACCTTGAGGGTTTTCGTCCTCAAAGCCCAAGGATTCTCACACCAATTCGGCAGCAGTTCGATATCATAAAATTGCATAAACAAATGAGAGCATAGAGGGGGGTTTAAATAGAAATTAGGGCTCTGCATTTCAAACTCCTTTTCCTTCCAAATGGCACTCCCATCCCAAGAAATAATATTTTATTTTAATTTTTACTTAAGTCTCCATCTTGGGCGTCCAACTTCATGTCCCCTTTTTAAAAACAACTTAAGTTATCAAAGCTAGGAGTGGGATACAAGGAGGGTCCAAAAGTGAACTTTATAACTTAAGTTAGAATTTGCCTTTTTCGAACTCCAAAGGTGGTGGATGACTAAACTGCCAAAAATAACAAAGCTCAACAGTTGAAACTGCCACCACTGCCAAAGCTGGAAGCCCAGCACTAAAATGTTGCCAAGACCACTGCCAAAAATAGCACTTACTAAAAATAGCATACTACTAAAAATAGTAAGTGTGTCCAAACACCAAATTAGCCCAAACTGAGATGCCACTATAACCTACTAAAAATAGCAAGTGCTAAAAATAGCAATATGCCAATCAAGGATCTTGGAAAACCCAGGAAAACCCCCAAAACACTCTAGCAAACCTCTGCAATTACCCCTTGAAAGTGCTGACAAGAATCCTCCAAGAATCTTGGAATCCCTTGAAACGCCTCTGAATAGCCTACGAGACTTCAGAAATAGGCTAATGGTCACTGAAAAACTTAGTACTGAGAAGGGGACATTACATGCAATATAAATAATTAGTGTTTCCTCCACCTATGTTTGCATCACGTGTTGTAGAATTAGGTGTTGACTCCTTGAAAGACTCTTGTGCACTAGTTGCCTCATCCAAAGGATTGCTTCCAGCATTGGCAAAATTAGAAGCAACTTCTATGCTAGTTCTTTTCTCTTTTTTCTTACCATCAAAAATTTCTAAGAGCTTGTTTTGCCTCATATGTAACATCTATAGGGCATTTTGGACAACCGGTGATGTCATGTCTTCCCTTCTTTGCCAAATTCCATTTGAAGTGATATATGCCTCCATTAACATCATTCACATAAGTATTCTATTTGACTTTGCTTGTACCCAAGACCAATGTGCAATGTGTCCACTCAAAGTCTCTTTAACACTGCATTATGACCAAATCTACATAAACGTTTGAATTCAATCTTACATGATGACCAAATCTACAAAAAAAAACTTTTTTTTAAGTTGAGTATATAGTACACCCAACGAACACTAGTACTTTACAATAAGATCAATTCAAGCATGTACAAGTTAAATAGGTTATCAACAACATAATAGTTGTGTAAGAGCAATCTTTGTTTTCACCTCAATCAAGTAATTTGTGTGACAACAAAAATCAATTCCAAGTTATAATGTTTTCATTCTATATGAATAAGTTTGTGAGAATGTATGGTCATCTTAAAATTTACAAATTATGATTTTGTATATACATTTGTATGTCAAATACCCCTGGTTGTTCATAGCTTGTGTAATAACCACCCCTGATTTTTTTCTTTTTGTTTGTTTACTGAGTATGATGTAGATTGCAGATTCGTTTGCTTCAAGGTTCCATTTAACATGTGTGGCATTTATAGAAATAACATTGCATTGAAAGGAAATGGCATGGACTTGCAACATATCATATTGAACCATTACAAACCATCTTAGCATATAATAATAATTGAAATCAGACTTTAAGAAATACATATCAGACCTGATTACAGTCATATAAGGTCTCTTCCACTGTCATACATTGAGCAACAAATGCATACAACTCCTCATGGAAGACACCAAATGCATAAACTATCAAACCCCAACACTCTCCTTCACATTGGCCAACATTCAACTGTTAACACGCTGTTGCAAAACTCGATAAGTTGTTCTGAGAAGGAAGTCTGAAAATGCAAACCCCCAAAATGGTACGGCTCCCTAGGAGGGGTGTTAGCTCTAGTAAATTAATCCTTCACCAAATAATACAAATGAGGGCTCAAAATGAGGCACCCAACTGCAAGGAAACCATAGAAACAACACCCAGAATGATGCACTTCCCACATATGGAGTTACAAGCAGATTTATGCTTCCAGCCACTCTGAAAATGCACTTTTCTAGAACTTGGAAAAATTGTATCAGACCTCTGAAAATGTAATCAAATAGCTCCAAACACACTCCCAAAAAATGCAAATCATTTATCAAACCAAAATCTTCGATCCCAACTCAAAATACGGAAAATATCTTCGTTCTAACACAACCAAATTGATGAATATCATTAAATCTGTGAATGCAAAGGTGATCCCTGAAGTGGAATCACTCCAACCAACTAGGGTGGATCTCTCACCGCCGAAACCAGCAATTAGAGATGAGGGTTTTTGTCCTCAACCAGTAGTATACAAATCCTGGAGAAAATCCGACAAAGTTTCCTTAAGTTGCAAAAGTTCTCATATGTAAATGAGAGCTCAAACTCATATTTATAAAGTGAGGGAAAATTTAGGGCAACTTGCATTTGAATTTGAATGTTTTTTCCCTCTCATTTCACTTTATGAAATGACATGAAATTACCCCAAGAGGGGCGTCCAATTTTATGCCTCCAAAATTTCACTTTTGATTTTTTATTTAAAATTGACATTAAGCTGAAACTAGGCATCCCACCTTATAAGGCATAACATTAGCCTTAAAAAATGACAAATAAACTCCCTTTTAGGCTCCACACAAGATAAAACATTGGCCCCTTTTTAAAAACAACTTTGCTCTACTAGGCCAAGGAGGTCTTTAATAACTTAATGAGTCATAAAATCCCCTTTTGAAGACTTAAGAGAATAATATGCCAAGACATTAGAACTCACCAAACTACAACTGCCAAGCACTGCCCAAACTGAAAACCCTACATTTCACAACTGCCAAGACCAGTTTCCCAAAATAGCACTAACTAAAAATAGCATACTGCTAAAAATAGTGAGTGTGTCCAAACACCAAACTGGCCCAAATTGAGATACCCTGAAACTTACTAAAAATAGTAAGTGCTAAAAATAGTCATTTCTAAAAATAGCAATACTGCCCACCAATGATCAAAGAAAACCTAGAAAGCTCTCTAGCGACACCAATATACTTCTCTGAATATGTAGACACCATCCCGAAAGATTGCACCAACTGCCAAATGAGGAAGCCCTAAAAAAGGGGACATTACAGCTTCATAGTAACTCTTGATCAAGAGTATGATAAATATTGATCATATCAAGACTAAAGCACTAATAGGCAATCCATAATAGATACAATTGAGCTACAACAATAAAAAAGATCGCATAGAAATTGGTTTATAGAATTAATGATGTTTTAGGAAGGATACATGGGAGGTTACTATTATTTCATCTAAACGTAACTGCAGCTCTTCTGAAGGTATTGTTATTACCCAACTCTATATAATTTTCTCATATTAAAGCTCATTAGTTTGAGCATAAATTATCACACCAAACCTTATATCTAATAACTTTGTCAAAATTATTTTTAATTTCAATCTTGAATAATAAAATGAGTAGTCTAGGATCTAAATTTAGCTTTCCACCATTTTAAAATGTTTATAGGTCTAACAACCTTTTAGACCTTTAGAACTTCTTAAAATATTGATGTAATGTACAACTAAAAACAATGGTCTTGATGATGACAGTAGTGTCATTTGGCGGTTGATGACACAAACTAAAGGAAAAGAATAGATTGAATATTATTCTTTTCAATACACTAAATGAGACATGCAGCAAAGAATTGATTAAAGATGCTAAGTTCTCCATTCATGAAGGATCATAGTCTCATTCTCAAAACAAATACTACTGTTTTAAATAGAATTGCCTAAAGATAAACAAATTTTCTGCCATAAAATCATTTCAAGCTTCCAAATAAATGTTAAGCAATAGGGGCAAAGGAGATTCTATCATAAAATCACTGATATCTAACCTTGGTTGGTTAGCTTCAACATAGAAAACCTTCACATTGCCGCAATTTGAAAAGCACTGATAGTCACAACTCACAATCGTTAGGGCACAAAAAATTCCCTAGCCTCACATCACATGAATTCGTCACAAAAATTGCTTGAAAAACTTGCAAAAATTTGTTGAATTCATGAATATTTCACATGTAAACCCTAGGGAAAGGAATTCATGCACGTAAAATGTATCACGAAGTAGATCGCATGTGACAAAAAGGTTGAAATCTGTCAAAATTTATTGTGGAGTATATTGTGCACGAATAGAACATTGAAATTACAATTAACATGTAAAAATTACCAAAAACTTGTTTAAAGATTTTTTGGCAATGACTTTTTTTAGAATTTGCAATTTTAACAAGGAAAAATTTGTATCCTTGCCAATCTATAATTAATCGCAATTATTTTGCGATTTTTGCTTCTTTGGTTTAAACCACCTATTTCAACAATGGCTATGGTAACTCACTTAGAGCCTTTCAAAAAGAAGCTTGTATTGAAGAATATATGCATGATAAAGATGTAAGAAATTTGAAGAGCTTCTATCATAGGAAATTGTAAAAGAGTGATTAAGGCTTCTATCTTCAAGAAGGGTTGCTATATAAGAGAGAAACATTGTGTACCAAGAGCACAAAGGCTACTACTAATGAGCAAGGCAAATACCTCAAAAGTGGCAGGTCTTTGGCATTGGAAAAATAGTGGCTCATTTGCAAAGGTTTGTGTTTTGGCCCAAAATGCAACAAGAGGTTGCAAAGTTTGTTAATTAGGCGTAAGTCTTTAAATAAGGTCATTTAAGTTGTTGCAGCTCTTTAATGTGCTTGTTGTACTATCATTAATGAAGTATATGTAATAGTAAATTATAAATATATATAAATGCTTCTCTCTCCCTTTGAGGAGTAAGCCTTTTTCTCTCATCTTGTTCTTTTGCTTGTACTAACATTGGTATTAAAGCCATTGTTCAGTCTTTTAGAGGAAGTCAAGAAGAGAAGGTTGTAGGTCATTTGCAAAGGTCATGATCATGGGATGACATCACAAGGCTGTAATTAAGGCATGAGCTTAAAATCTATCAAATTCATTTGTTGAGGTTATGAAGGGTTGCAGATCTAGAAGATGGTGGGCATCTTAAAAATGGTGTGAGCTTTGGTAAAAAATTGTGGTTCATGGGTAAAAATAGCAAGCAAAAAATAAGTAAAAATTGTGATTTTCAAAAATAACATTTTTAGGGCACAATTTGGGCAGAAAAAATTGTTATTTTGTGCACAAAAATTGTGAGTAGCTTTATAGTCAAATTCTGGCCTTTTTTTTGTTTTCTACTATATAGAATACCACCCCTGAGAGCCTTGGAGAGGCTCTTACCCAACACCTAAACCATCATAGCAAAGAGATATAAGGACAAGGGTTCCCCCTATCTTAAGCCTCTCTCGTTGGCAAAAAAACCCACTAGACAACAATTGATTAACATAGAAAACATAGGGGTGGAAATGCAAGAGAAGATTAGATCCCTAATTTTCTATTGGAATCTAAATTTCTCAAATACTTTGTTCAAGAAATCCCAAATAGGCTTTATTCATGTCCAATTTGAGCACCATTCCTACATTTTTACTTTTGTCCATCAAATGTAGAACTTCATGAACTAAAATAATAAAGTCAAGAAGTTGTCTTCCAAAAACAAATCTGTTTTGTTGGATAGAAACAAGAGAAGGAACCGGACATTGGATTCTTAAGGCTAGGTTTTTAGTGAAAAAATTGTAAAAAGAATTGCAATGGTTGATCTAACTCAACGCCCAGATGAACATATCTCAAAATTCACCATAGCTTGCAACATATTGGGGATTTCACATGAAGATGTTGTAGTCAAACTTTTCATTGAGACTTTAATTGAAGCAGCAATAGAATGGTTCCGCCATCTCATTACCAATTCCATCACAAATTGGGAAATCTTGAGGGAAAAAATTTTATTGCGTCCCGGACCAACTAAGGATGGACATGCTCTATTTGTCCAATTGTCAAATGCAAAGAAGGGTAACAATGAACCCATGAGGGAATTTATTACAAGATTCAACCACCTCATTGAAAGAATCACCATGAGTGTAAGACCTCTTCATATTCTCTTAAGTTGTTTCATCAATGCACTTCCATCAAAATCTTGCATTCCTAATCAAAACCTTTGAAATTGATGAGTTTGACAAGGCCCAAGCATGAGTACTTAAACTCAAAGATGATATGATCACTACTTGTGAACTCGGGAAGGGCTCCATCAATCCCATGATCTCAAGTCTTGCTGACCCTTTATTGTGGAAAGTAGTGACTGATGTGACCAATATAAAAAGGCAGTTTCAAGTTTTCAATAGAATGGTCCAACACAACAATATCAAGGACATTTTCAAAGAAGTAACAAAAATCACAAACTTAGGCTACCTCCTCCACTTGAAAGGCTCACCTTGGAGGCACCTCTTGATGATATCATTAACAAGTTTTGCTCTTTCCACAAGATTAGCAACCACGATACTCAACATTGTTCATAGATGCACCACATGAAGCACCTCTTGGTACTTCCAAGTCAAACTATCAAAGATGAGCCCAATGGCAACTCTATGATAGGATACATTCAATATGGACCCATTTGTGCTAGAAAAGTAAATACATTTTATGATTCCACATGTTCATGGAATCAAGCAGTTGTCAAAGAGCAAAGACCTAAATGGAGGAGCATCCATGGGAGAAGCCACCAATAGTGCTTGCCTTGAAGAGCTAGTATTTATTCCTTCATTGGAAAATCAAGCTAAAGTGCTAAATTTCCCATCTACCTTTTAGGCCTTGCCTATTTTCTATGGAAAAGAACATGCTTTTATGTTAGAAGAAATTGCATATGGTTTTTTTCCTGAGATAGTGTGAAAAGCAAAGTGATGATTCACCAATTTTTACTGAGAAAGAGGATGGTAACTGTGCCATAGATGAAGAAGCATCAAACAAATTCTTCTTTGCATTTGAGGGATTATTTGAAGAGCTTGCACAATACAAAATTAGAGAAAAGATTGTGACCTCAAGCTCAGCAATTCTTATGAACGCTTATGACAAGAATTTTTCATTTTAGATGGGTAGTTCACTGCCAAAGGTGGATGATTTTCTTCTAGAAGTCAACAAGGTAGGAAAGTTGGGTGAAGCATAGTCTCTTTGTAGGAACAATGATTTTTAAATTCAAGAAATGAATCAAATTTGGATATGAAAGATTCTTTGCCAATTTTGGACTTATTCCTACAACAACTCAAGAGCAAGTCTTCAATGAAAGACACAATGGACTTCCTAATGAAGTTTGACTCATCTTGTCCTTTGTCCTTGATAGATTTCCTTAACATCAATGCAGAAGCAAATGCTATACATAGGGCAGCAATTTGTAAGCATGTATCAAAAGCAAGGTGGTTAATCAATGAAGATAATAGTTGTGTACTTGATAATGAAGAGTCTAATTGTTTTCTCCCTCTAATGGATACATTCTTTGAAGTCAATCATCATGATGAAGCTAAAGAGACCTAGTTTTCCCAAGGCCACCACCATGTGAGAATGTTTTGCAGAGTATACTTCCAAAGATGGATGTTTTCTTGCAACATGTTCATTTTAAAGATGACCCAATGATCAAAGAGGAAATGCACACATTAGATGATCATGTCCATGCTCCTTTTGTGCTAGAAGACAATAGATCATAAAGTTTGTCATTGAAGAATGATATGTTTCTTCAACATGTGTACTTTGACAATAATCTAATGTTTGATGACTTAGACCTAGATGGGTTGTCAAATGAAGATCCAAGTGATGAAGATGAAGAAGTGTTGAAAGCATGAGAAGTATAGTTGATACCCATTGTAGATCTAAAGAGTCAAAGGCAGGTAACAGAGATTTTCTTTCAACAGTTACAACCTTTCTTGGACCAAAACGATGCTCCATTGGAATTGAAGGTTGAATATGACGAAGCGATGAGTGAAGACAATTAAGCAAGATATGTGGTGATCATTATTCCTAAAAATGTGTTATAGCCACAAGATCTTGCTAGACACCCTTAGAAGGATGCACAATATCTCCACCTATTGGAGAGATTTTTCCTTACACAAGAAGACCATTGGAACCAATGCACATCAATCGGTTTGCACTAAATTTTGTGCTACATGATTGTTTCTACCTACCCAAGCCATGGATCCTTGACAAAGTAAAGAAACTTAAGCAAAGATTTTCAAGATATGTGTTGCCAAGGTTGGAAGCTTGACTCAAACAATTGGGTTGTTACTTTTCTCTTCATATTAACAACTTCATTTAGCAAGTGTTTTTCTTTCCTTTACTTAAGTAGGTGAATCGTGTTTCTTGTGTCACAATGTTGTAATATTTTTTCCCTCTCGCATGATGTGTTTACTTATTGTTCTCTTTTAATTAAGTTGTTCCTTTAGGTGTTAGATGATAATTGACTCTATTTCCTATAGATAAGACACTAGCCAAGAAATTTAACCAAATATTTTGAAGTTCTCCTATGGTCCAAGTCTATCCCATGGTCCCCAACAATAGCCATTTGTTGGTACCCATACGAAACTCGATTTTCTTGCCCATATTTGTCAATCCATTGCTAGTTAATCCTCAAATTCGTCTAAGATTTAGTTGTGGAGGCAACCACTCAAAATCAAATAAGTGTAAAGGAAATCACAGAGAATTTAAAAAGCCAATATGATAGAATAAAATGTATTCAAATCAAATGATGTAATACCATGAGATGCTCATTTGAGAGAAATAGATGGGTATATAGAGGGTACACCACCAAGAAATGTGAATGTACAACCAATGTCGGATAAAGGACGTGTAGTACCATGTGTAGTATAACACCAAATAAAGAAAGTACAACCATAGTTATTGAAGATATTTACAGCTTATCCAAGTAGATACCTGCCTAAGTATATCCTTTCCTAGGTGCATATAATGCAACAAACCAAATACCTAAATGCAAAAAAATAAAATAATGTACCAACAGCCCCCATAAACATAGCTTAGGTGAGTAGGAAAAGATGGATAGATGGGTCTCAGCAAATGAGAAGCCACAAACAGAAACCCCCTAGAATCTTGTATTTCTATCAAACCTCTTTTATTCTTTAGATCATCCAAGGATGCAAGAGAGGACCATACTAAGATTTCAAAAACAGACAAGATTTGCAATCCTAGATCTCCCAAGAGACTAACCAAAATCTCTCAATTTCTTTGATACCATGTAAGATTTGGCTATGGAGATAGCCACCAAGATCAGGAAAGCACAAAGAACCTAGAAAATCAATATGACAGAGTAAATTGTATTTTAATCAAATGATGCAACACAATGGGATGCTCATATGAGAGCAAGAGGTGGGTATATAAAGGATATACCATTGTGGGATAAAAGAGGTGTTGTTCCATGTGTAGTACAACATATGTAGTACACTCCATATAGGAATAGTACAACCACAATTACTAAATACAAATACAACTTACCCAAATAGATATCTACCAAAGTAAACATATCCTATCCTAGGAGCATTTAACACAATGAAGTAAATAACTAAATGCAAGAGAATAAAACAATGCACCAACAGTTTGCTAATCCATACAAACTCATGGTCTTCCCAATCCATTAGCAAGAACTTGTTTGTTCCTAGTCTAGTATTTTAGCTAACAACTCTTGCAAGGTGATTCAAGGCTACACTATTTCAAGCAAACATTGATTCCTATTGACAGTGACTGCAGATATGAAAGAAGCAGCAGAGAATGATTCAAATATGGAGTAGATCATCAGCATGCAAGAACAACGAACAAGGTCAAGGTATAAATATATTTCAGCCATCATTCATAAAGAGAACAGCAATAATCCATACCAAAGGACAAAATAGCAAAAGACAAGTGAGATCTCTGCCTAGCCTTCAAGGAAAAATGTCAAGACAAGACACACTTTTTCATGGCAAAAGACAAGTAAAAGTCCACCCAAAAACATGGCAAAGATGTTATAAAAGAGTTCCTGAGGAAATTAGCAGCAGCATTAGTGAATTCTGACAAAGCAATGAATGGGATGTATCAAGTCTAAATGGGGCACACTTTTTTGGTGGCAAAGCTCTCTTAAACTTCTGCCATAATAGTTTAAGATGGAAGAAACCCAGCAGAACTCCACCCAGAAAAAGAATGTGGCAAGTTGACTTCAATTCCATGCAAATTAGATTCAAAAAGTGTCAAAAGTCTCATGAATCTGCACCTAAGTTAAAAGAACAAAATCAGTGATGTTGGCACACTCTTTTGATGGTTTTACAGCTCAGGCCTGTGCCTAAAAATGGGCAATAATATAAGTGATCCATGCCAGCATACTCAAGAGATAAAAGAAAACTAAAGTCAGAGAGGACGCACATGCTTTTTTGGCACAAACCAGAAAAACTCTGCCCAAAACAGGGCTAAAACATTAGTAAAGTGTGCCTAGTATAAATGAGACCATTTCTCAAAAGTGAGACACACTTTGTCAAGATTTTTGCCGCTCCAATTCTCCATCAAGGTATAAGACATGGCAATAAGTGTCTGCGCACACATCACAATTAGATTAGCCATAAAGTCAAAGTGAAACACACATATGATAGGGATTTGCCACTTGAAATCTACACTCAACAAGGGAATATAAGACAGTCATAAAAGAGGTGCACTTTCATGATGACTTTGCCATCCTAATTCTCCTCTAGCCCACTTTGGGCATGGATTTTCCACACAAAAAATCCTCTCAATAAGAGAAAAGAATGGTAAGACCATAAGTGATCTCCGCCATGGTAACCCAGTCAATTTTAAAGCAAGAAAACATTGATTTTTGAATATCTTGGCTGATCAAGTAGTTAAACTCTGTCAGATATCCAGTGTTTTATGAGCAGATATTCACCCTTGAACAACTAGTTTGAAGAAGTCATCGAGGGTTTTGGACAGCCATCATCATTATATCTTTCCTCTAGCAGTTTTGTGTCAACCCCTATGGAGTGATTTTACAATTTACAGATGGAAGTTAGGGTTTTGGAATTCTTCAAAAGCTCTAGAAGGTTCACCATATTTTAGGAACTCCATAGGATTCATCAATTTCAAGTCAAAAGTTGCTTTAGATATCCAAAAAAGTGATTCATATGCAATATGTTATTTTTAGCACCAGCCGCTTTAGTGAATTGTCAACTCCAACCATGGCTATTTGTGGGTGATAGATATAAGCCTATTTCAAGTTGTTTTTATTTTATTAATTGTTTTAGAATTAGTATATTTTAAAGTGGTTTTCCTTCCAATTTTTTTATAGATAGCGATACAGTCACTTTAAAGTGGTAATTTTTGGAATATTTAATTGTTATTTCTTATATCCCTAAAAGCTACCCTTTGAAATCTTATAAACAAGTGCCTTGGGCACATAAACTTTTAATGGTAGTTGAAGCTACACTTATGCTCCAAAAACTATTGTTCAATAGAAGCAACTGAATGTATGTAATTTCCTAAAGTAAATTAAAAGAAGATTGCATCTAGTCAAGCTATTGGCAAGATTTTGAATTTCTAATTTATAGCTTTGAAAGTAATTTAGTTGTTTGTTTCATGAAATCATATGATATTCAAATTGTTTAGTTCTTTCTTATTAATATAGATCTATTGGCCTCTGTTTCTACCAACTAGTAAGCATTCACTTTTTTTCCCTTCAAATCTTTATTTACAATTAAATATTGGTCTCTACTTCAGCCAATAAGAATTTGTGTTCATTTGTGCTTGAATTAGTTTACTTTACATCTGAAAATCTAGTTGCAAGGCTTCATTTGTGCTTGAATTAGTTTACTTTACATCTGAAAATCTAGTTGCAAGGCTTGACTGTTAAAAGTCAGTGCATGCATCCTGGAAAAACACATAGTAGTTAGTAGTTTGCATTCATCCAAAAACCCCCATAGAAATCTTGTATAGAGTGCATAAATTCTATCTACAGTTTTGGTCTAGGGTTATTTTTGCGTTTAGTTAGGTTTCAAGGAGCTTGCCCTTACAATTTGAAGAATGGTTTTACCATATATGTGTTGTTTTACAAGAGAAATTAAAATACTAACAGAAAGGTTTCTACAATGCAAGCTACCACAATTGGACTTTGAGCTCAAATGAAGGAGTTGCTACCTCTCCCAGCCTTTAAATGGTTTTACCTAGATAGTTTGTTCCTTTTTGTCCATTGGTAGGTAAGTAATGTCAATCTCTATGTTCATCCTTCTATAATGATTTTCCCTCTTGCCTGATGTGTTTCCTTACTGTTTTGTTTTAGGTTTTTGTTGTCTGTTTAGGTGTTCGGAAGTAGGCCTGACTTTGTTGCGCACAAACAAGACACTAGCCAAATTTTTAACCATAGATTCTTAAGTTCACTCATTACCCATGTATGTCTCGTAGTCCCCAAAAAGGGCCAATTGTTACACTTGTATATAACTCAATGTTTGTACTTATCTTTTCCCCATTTGTTGTCACAATTGATCATCAATATGTATAACTCCAATGTAAGTTGTGCTTTTCCCTAGTAGTTTGCAAGATTCTTGTGTCATGGTCATGTTTTCCAACTAACAAATTCCGCAGGTTGATCAAGGTTGCAGCTATTAAATAATGATGAGGTTTGAGATTGTTGATGGCTGCAGCAAAGAAGCAAAGTATGAAAATAGCTAATTCTTAAGTCAGGCACACTTTTCATGAGGTTAAACCACTCAAAAAACCCTATTGATGTTTGGAAATGTGGTTTGAACTTTAGGTTATCAAAAGTTCCACCCACCATTATCAAACATGGTTGATGTGTCTAAGGCACACCCTCAGACTGGTTTAAGCATCTAAAATCTCTCCCCAGTTCTGAAGAAATGGCATAGCCAGACATAATCTCTGCTAAAGACTTAGAAGGGTGGATTAAGTGAACATGGTGCATGCCAAGCTTAGTTCAGCCATTCTAAAATGCCACCTCACATCTAAAACACAGCTAAATCATTACAAATTTTCACCTAGCAATAAGAAGTGGTGACATGGTTATCAAACTCTGCCTAAAAGTCCGCCTTAACACAAAAAAAGTGCCAACATTTTGACATATTTTTCCACCTTTAGCATGCATGAAGATTTCTGCATTGAATAACTTAGGTAGCACACTTTGAACCTAGCTCAAGCATCAATCTCTTCCGCCAAGTCATCAAAAAAGTGACTGATGTCTCTTAGGCTCCCAACCAAGTGGGTTGAACCATTCAGGAACTCTGCCAGGGAATTTAAGTGGCAGAAACATCAAAAAATGTGCATGCTACTTGGGAAACTAAGTTTAGTGGCAAACACAGAGAATAGGTGCCTAAGTCAAGTTTATGAGTTAATTGAGTGGCAATAACAGCTTGTAGGTGTGTCTGGGTTGAATAGAGGGTCTTCAAGTGACAAAACAGTGTAGAAAGGGAACCTAATCAGGGATAACAGGAAGGTTAAGAGAAAAGGAACCAATAACGAGGTGTGTAGCTTCAAATAACTGAGTTTTGAGCAATAAACACAACTGAATTTGGTGCTTGACAGGTTGCATTCAGCAGCAGCAATGAATTTGCATGTCTAGGACAGATTTTGGCATGTTTCAGTAGGGTTTTCAGCACCCTACAGCAGCAAAGGATAGTATTTTAAATTGCCTATGGCAGCACTTTTGCAAACAATTGACTAGGGTTTCTATGTTTCAGCCATTTGAGGAGGAAGATCAGTAGGTCATTCCAGCTGCCTAGGGTTTGTATTTTAGGACAGGTGGTCGTTTTTCTCCATGGTTTGCAAATGTTACAAAACCCTAGGAAAAAAAGTTTGGTTTACAAATGGATCATCAAAAGATTGGATTAAAACAATTAGGGTTTCAAATTCTAGCATTTGCCATATCATTATGTTAGGGTTTTGATTCTTCAAAAAGTCCGTTGAGTTTCAGAGCAAAAGTTACTCCAGAATTTTAGAGGATGTGCACATTCGAATTGTTATTTTTAGTAGTGGCTATTTCTAGTGTCCTATTTTTGAGTGATGGTGAGGACCTATTTTTAGGCCACTTTAATTAGTTTTCTTTTATTTCATTTAAGTATAGATCTGTTTCAAGGTTCCTTTCTTTCTACTTTTTCTGTAGCTTTTAGTGGTTGCTTTAAGACTTTGTTTATTGAGACTAATTAATATTTAATTATTATGTTCAAATCCCTGAAGCATATTCACTGTAACATATATATTATAAATAAGTGCTTTGGGCACAACATATTCTTAATGATAGTTGAAGACTTGAAGTTATGTTTATGCTGCAGAAATTATTATTTGCATATTTCATCTGAGTTTTTATGTGTGTGTATTTGTGTATGGTTTCATTAAGTGGATTGTAGTGAAGAACAATTTTAAGCTTTGTACCAGCACCCTTTCATCTTAGTGGGTAACTTTGTGTGCTTCTAGATTCATTTTTCTGAAATTTTGCACTATGGTTTCATTGTTAGAATTAGCTTTTGTTAAAATCCTCTCTTGTGCATGTGGATCTATTGAGTTTTTGAACCAGTTAGGAAGCATTCGTGATTCAGTTTACTTTGCCTAGTTCCAAACTTTTATTCTTAATAGACCTATTTTGTGAGATAAGAAGCTTCTGGGTCTTGTGCTCAACCTCTTATAACCAAAAAAAATAGGTCAGTTTATTTTTAGTTATTTCCTTATGCAAAACCCATTGATGATATTGTAAAGTGTGTGTTACCATAAATCTTGTTCATAGCTTTAGGTTAAGGAGTAGTGTTTAGTTTTCAAGGAGCTTCCATTGCTAGTTTGAAAAGAGGTTTATCCTCGTGTTGTTTTGTTTTTTGTTGTCTTGAAAGAGACATTAAAATGCTAACAAGAAACAAATAAATTGGACCAAAATTCCATTAATACATCAATAGAGTAGAAAGGTATTTAAAGCAGCTTCTAACAAAATTAATAACTTCAGCAAAGGAAGAATAAAATATAAAACTAAAGAATATAGAGATGGAAGAATGAGCAATACTTCATCCATAATGTCAGGTATGCATTACATTTAAATTGTTCATCAACTGAATCTTGAAATTGTCAACTAACTGATTACCACCAAATTACAGGTGTTGACCATTTCATATATTCTTATATTCATAGTATGCTGAAAAGAAGTGAAAGATTAAAAGAGCTAAGAAAATATGTATATACCATATGAACAGTTAGAATTCAAAATAGTTCAACATGCATGTTGAAACGAGGAAAGTTACTATCTCAATTAAGGCATTCCTTGAATATGGGATTCATGAAATTTAGTGATAAATAGGCATCCTCATCATTATTATTCCTATATTTTCTACTCTGATTAAAAGGAACATTTCACATCGAAAGACAATGACATAAGGACATTTGCATCTCCGAAATGAAGAACTAAAATTTTAGGTATTTGGCAAGATAAAAATTCATATAACTGCTCTCAAAGTTACTTTGGTTTCGTGTACGCTTGCATTCAGTGCAATGATCCTTGAGATCATTACCAAAGTAAGGGAAGTTGGAGGATATTAGCCTAGAGTTATATGGCTGATGAAATTCAGAAAGAAACATGGAAAGAATTCCTCATGATACAATAATTGAATTCATTAAGCAAGCGAATGGTGTGGAAAATAACTCACCTCATCAAGGGGTAACCTTCCCCAGAATGAATATAGCTTAGATTATCGACTGGCTCATCCACTCTTACTAACTGTCCATTTCCTACATACTCAAATTTATAATTCTATAAGACAACATGTAGAAAAAATATACTCATGGATCAAACATTAAACAATATTGGGAAAAGGAAAGTCTTTTTCATCATAAAATGCAAATCTCCTTTCAGAAATTGTGTTGTGGTTCCAAACATACAACCTAAAGTCAAAATGATCTATGCACTCAAATATTTTTACTGGGTTTATAGAACACCTAAAATTGATTGTCAGGGATGATAGAATCTGGCATAAAAGGATGCAGCAGATTGAGCATACTTGCAGCAGTTAATTCACGATCAAATGATGGGATTCTGCTAAAATTCAGTACAGACTTTGAGTCAAGGTATGAACGCAAAGCTACTGCTGACGCATGCTGTTGGGATTCAAATTGATGATGGTCAGATATTCCTTCAGAACAATTCAATCTCATATCAGGTAGCCTTTCAGCTTGACTTTCCTGGAGAGGGTTTTGGCCTGTCTTGGCTTTTTTTTCCTTTGGAGAATCAAGGTCCGTTTCCACTTCAGATTCACCATTGTTGGGTGGACCCAACTGTTGTTTCCTTTTTGTACGAGCTCTCCTATTTTGGAACCAATTATAGACATTAGTTTCAGAAATCTGACCATGCTCTGAAAGCTCAGCAGTGATCTCCTTTATCTTCTGTTTGCTTGGAGTTCCATTTCCTTGATCAAATATATTCTCAAGAATTTGAAGTTGCATCTGGGTTGGTGTCCAACGCTGCCGACCAGTCATCTTATGGCCTGCAATAGCCATCATTGAATCATACAGAATGGGATTCCCTAACCTGTAACCTGCAAATAAATCGACCACACTATTCATCTATGTTTCAAAAAGCAATTACAAAAAAAAAACCATGCCTCGAAGACTGAACTAGAAATAGAAAATGTTGGGACTTGCAGAGATGGAGCCAAATACATTAGAATACAATGCATATTGAACCATGATTTAGCTTCATAATGAAAACTGGAAATGTCAACCATGCCATACATCTTTTGGAACATATAGTTGGAAATAAAAACAGTGAAATAACACTCACAAAGACTCTACAAAAAATAACCAGAATTTATAACGAAATTCTCATAGAATTGGGGTAGAGTATGATAGATTGAGTTTGTTGTAGAGAGTAGTGTAGGTGCAGCTGACTAGTTGAAGAGCTAAGTGTGGTCAAGCTTGCAAGAGGAGTAGAGATGTCTGCCAAGCAAAAGTCTATATGTGATCATTGAATGAAAAGCCATCAAAGTGCTCTTTTGCAACTTGAAAGCTCCTATTTGAAGGCTTTCTGGTGTAGTGGCTGCACGAGAGGGATGATTTTCTTGGGAAAAAAAAATTGGAAGTGACAAATAGCGCACTGCTGTTGTTGCTGTTTATGCTAATTGGCTGGACTTGTAAGGTACAAGGAAGAAGATGAAATCATCCAACTATTTGAATGATTATTCGAAATTTTGGGATCACAAAGTCCATACAAAAAGTTTGTCAGAGAAAATATAGGTTCCTCAGCATTCTTCCATTTGGGTGTTGGAGAAGAAGAGATGCTTGAGGTCTAAAATGCCAATGGTGTGCTTATTTGATAGTCTAGTGGACGCTTAGCTATAGGAATGAAAGAAAAAGTTTGTAAAATGTAGGAATATGCTAGATATCATAGAGAATATATTTCTTCATTAAGAGGGTGTGATGTCCCAACTCAAGCCATGTAGCTTAACAATGCATGGGCTTTCTTTTCCTTGGATTACCCAAGAGGAAGAGGATGAAGAGCATTATTGGGTAAGTGTGCAGTTTTTGGCTTGTATCCTATTCTATTCTTAAGTTGTGGGCACGTCTTTTTATGCAACTTAAGTGATTCCTAGCCTAAGTATCATATTCTATTTTCTAGTTGTGGGCACGTCTTTTTATGCAACTTAAGTGATTCCTAACCTGAGGACCTAAGTTTTTCCCCTTTTAAGTTTAATGACTTAAGGGACATGTACATTAAGTGATTTTATTAAGCATATGCCAAAAAGGTCAAGGGGGGGCTGTTGATGTTTATGGCAGCGTCAGTTGTATTCTTCCAGCTGTCTCATTTACCTCCTTTGGTAAAATCTAAAGTTGCTATGTCAGGCTGGTCAACTGTAACCGTCATGCACAGGAATCTTTATTTAACTCCTCCTAAAAATGGACGCATGATTCTCCTAGTGTGTTTCTTTATAACTGACATACAGTCTGACATGCAGAGGTAACCAACATGCTATGTTTGGAGAGTCACGTCTCTTCATGTTATCCATTTATTCATTCAGCATTCAGATTATTGATATAGTTCGAAGTTCTTTATATGTGAGTTTATCGAAGAGCAGACTGAGATTTGCATAAGAGGCTGAGATAACTTTTGGCGTCTGTATCATTCAGTTCTGTATTTGCAGCAGACTGTGGTGCTGTGTGCTGGCCTTTCAATTGGCCTACTGTATGTGTATTATTCTTATTGAAGATTCAATAATATAAGAGATATTATTGGCTGGGTTTTTCTCCCTCGAGAAGGAGGGTTTTCCCAGGATAAATACTGTGTTCATTTGTTCTTTATGTTCATTTTTCTGCTTTCTATTAAATCTGATCCTAACATTAACAGGGGCATGGGATTTCAAGGAGCCTATTGGCTCATTTTTTAGGGATTTTATTTGGAGCATTGGATTGAGTTGGTAATGGATCAATAGATGAGGTTAAATCCTTCTTTTGGGAGTCATTATATAGCATTTTAGGATTCTTTTGGAGCTCATTATATGATCAGACTTTTCTCTATTGCTGCTGCAATCTCTTGGCTTGATGCTTGAAACGCTTGAGTAACCCTAGTTTCGAAGAGACATATGGGCTCCCCCTGGTCAATAGGATGTGTTTCGAAGGAAGAGCTTTGGTCTTTGATTTCCTAGTACATCATTTTCAAAGTTGCATATTCTTATCAGATTTTGGAGACCATTTTGGAGGTGCAGTTCAGATATATCAGAATCAAATTTGGATAACCTACAGCAAAATTCCTGCATTGTCTAGACTCTAGAGCATCCTTGAGGCTAGCATTAGCAAGGACAGGTTTTGACGCTATGTTTGAGGTATTTGAGCATTAACCTGTGTACTTGTTGGTCATATTCATCTCAAAAAAATTAAGGAAAAAATAATGTAAGCTATTTCTGAAAGTTCTGGACAGTTTTTAGTGTGTTTACTGTAACATTTTATTATTCAGAAATTTCTATTAATTAGCAGAAAAATAAGAAAAATATTCTGACTAAGTTGCCAGTTCGGGTACAGATTCAGATGCGGGTTCGGGTTCATGTTCAGGTTCGGGTACGCCGGTACGGCAATTTTTTTTCCTAGGGTACAGGTACGGGTACGGGAGTATATACATATATTATATATATATATATAATTTATAAATTATTAAATTATAAACATAATGCCATAGACTTATAAGCATGCTCAAAATTATAATCATATAATCATAATGCCATAATGCCATAGAATATTGAAACAATGAAATACGCCATACAGTAATACCTCATATAATCATATTCATAATTTGCAAAAATGTAAATAGTAAATTACTAAATAGTAAATACTCAAGTCTTAAAATGTCATTACACATTGAAAATTCAAATTACAATCAAGAGTCATAAAATCCACTGAGAACAGCACAGGAAGGAGATCTTTCAAGGCATTTAGTTTCCTTTGTTGGAAGTCAGTGCAGGTTCCACAGGCAGGTGCTGGTGAACAGCTAGTATTGTGCAAGTTAAGAAAATGATGGCTCAGGCTACGGCTCATCATTCTGGTTTGAAGAGATGGAGGTGCTGTTTCATCCCAACTTCTTATGTTTTGGATGTCTTTGGCTTTGATGGTATATTGTCTAGGAGCAGTGTTCTCTTTTAGAGCTCTTTCATCGCTGGGATTTCAGCTGTTGACTGTCTCTCTGCTGATCCTGTATAGGGGTCATCTTTGTAGTCTGTAGAGACTGTTATAGCCATTATGGTCATCTTTTCTTTATGTTATGCTTTATTATCAGGCAGGGGCCTCAATAGAATCCTCCACTAATTAATCAAAACAAAGAGAATAAAATCCCCAAATCAATTATTAAATTTGAAACACCTTCAGCGTTTTCAAAACATGGCCATCCCCAGAACACAAATTTTGTCTAATAACAATAAAAATCCATTGCAAGCATCAATCCCCACATTGATTATTAAATTTGTAACAAGTGTTTTTAGGGTCTCAAATCATGGGCATCAGAGAACCCGGGTGGAAAATGGAGAACCCAGGCGAACCTACAGAAGAACCGAACCAGAACCAGAACCCACACGTATTTTGGATGGTTTGGGGGGCTAAAATGAAGAACCCAGTAACAGAGTATTCTGAGCATACATCTGAGCTTGTTGAAGGGTTATCTATTTGCAAACAAAATTTCAGAATTTTCTATTGCATATTTTTGGAGATATTGTGTTTTTTTCCATTATCCCTATTTAGGGATATTACAAAGGGACTGTTGGAATTAATGATTACATGTATGTGAATGTTGCTGGCAGTCTGTTAGAGAGCTAGCAGTGTTAGTTTCAGTTCTGGAAGTTTGTTAAAATAGGAACCTTAGTGGTGTCCAAGTTAAACAGTTAGGTGTTAATAAGTCCCAGTTTGCTGTCATATTAAAATCCATGATTATAGGAGTTAATTTTGCTTCTTTCAAGCTATATAAATGTAATCATCCTTATTGAATAAACATAATAATTTACTCTTGAATATTATTTTCTGTTGTATATATTCTGCTTCAAGTTTTTAGAGTTTTATGAGCAACAGATCTTTCTACTCAGCAGATCATTCACCAACTTGAAGATGACCTCGGCTGTTTGGAAAGATTTGCATGGAGCGGTGATTCCTTTTAGTAAAGGGACTGACAATAACCATGCAAGAATCACTGCAAAAATACAAAATCTTATAAAAAATGCAAATGTCCTTGATTTGGTATAGATTCTCTTCATATATAAGACAGACGCATCTGATGCTTTATGGCCACTCCTACTGCATTAGAGGATAGGTATTGACACAAACATCTATCGATTCTTGCATCTTCGTCAAAGGGATGCAATAAACTGTAAATCCTAGAGCTGGACAAGTTAATTCGATCATTTGTAAATGGATTTTAAATGTTCATAGAAAACAAAGATGAACTTAGGAGAATCTAAAAAATATAGATATATATAAAAAAATGCTCCGTTGAAGTACTAAAAGTGTTAATCTTTCTTGCCCAGAATACACTCTATATATGAAAGTAAAATGCAAAACATGTCTTGCCCCCCAAGCATACAGGTTCAGCTGTTGGATGTTCTTCTCAAACATGTTGTCTTGTATTAGTCAGAAAATTGGACTGATAGTGCATCCCCTTGAGGGACTTAACTCCATGGTAAGAGGATGAATGTGGTTTTAGGAGCTCGCATGCCCAAGAAATATCAAGAAGACTATCTTAATTTGACAGCTGATCAAAGCTGTTACTTCCAAGCTTGATCCTCTGGGCGCATTTTCAGAATTCAACACTTGTGAAGAACTCTGACCTTTAAGAAAATCATTCGGCAATATAACCATTCATGTGAATGGTTTTAAAGCTGAAAATTCTTATGTATGGTCTTTCGAAAAACAATAAAGCCATAACTTTTTTCAAAAGCAATTTCACATTCCAGTCAAACTTTCTGAACAAGATTGAATCATCCTCTAAAACAACTCGTATTACTATCTTGGAACAGAAAAAAACTACAATTTATCAACAGTTGGTTTTCGGGAGGCAAGTAAATGAGAAATGAAGATGCAAACATTTATTTGCCATGAATTCATAAATATTCCAATGTTATCCACATGAGGCTAGACCATCACAGCTGATTCCCTCAAACTATGATTCGATAGCATAGAGTAAATATATAGTTTAGGGATATTCAACCAAATAAAAGAATACTAAACTGGTCAACAGGATGAGTTCGAGTTAGCAACTCAGTCAGCACTTTCATGGTGGAGATCTCGGTTCAAATCCCCAAGAGACATGTTACTTTTAATATGTACATATGTTGACAGCAGAAAATTCTGGGTGTGGTGTAACCCAGCAGGCGAGAACAGGAACGTCATGAGTGAATTCAACAGAAGAGATACCCCTTGATGGTGTCATCTAAGCTGAAATTCACTACCCATAAAGTTAACTTACCAAGCACATTAAAAATCAGACTAAACAGGCTCTTTTTACAGCATCCGCCGAGGGAGTACAAATTATAACTGGAATTTGGTGGATGATAACGAACTAACTTATTTCCTGTCTAAAAATTCCACTGACATTTACATAATAAAACAGTGCTAAAGTCAACAATGATTTGAAGAAACAAAGATAGAATTAAGAAAGCAAAGGCTCAGTATAAGAGTAATTGGAAAGTCTGAAAAACCAACCAGGTAGAGCATTTTGTTGCGCCATGATGGCCTTGTGCATTTCAACCAGATGCTGACAAATGGTTGCATAGGCTGATATCTGGAATCGAAGGATATCCATCTGCTCATCTGTCATCACCTGCCCAAGCCTTCTTCTTATGTACCCATCTCCCTCTTTCACATCTCCAACTCCATCCCCATCCCCATCCACATTCTCACTTGAATCAACACCAACACCAATTCCAACTCCACCTTTTTCTTGTGATATAATTCCTTCCATCCCTGTCCCAATCCTTTCCATGTGCGAACATTGCTCCATATTCATACTTTAAGTTTAATTATCTACTTCTCTTCTCCTTCTATTCCACACGCCCTGGTTTGTAAAATCCATTAATCTTATACATTGTCCCAACACGGAAAGCAATGGAAATAATGATGGCTAATGGCGACGGGCTGCAACAGAATTAACAGACGTCTAAGGTTACTCGGATGAAGATCATGACAAATTATGAATTGAGGGGAAAATGTGATATACCTCTTTGGTAGGTCTTGATGTTATCTGTGCGGACAAATCTGATGGACCCACATAACTATGGACTAGTTTACCGTCATTTATTTAGAATCCTGATTTTGAAATTCAAAATTGCGATGGCATGTTGATCTAAAAGGGGGATTGCTTACCCTTCAAAAAAAAGGCGGAAACGTGAGGGACGAGAATAGAGCTATGCCCAATGAAGCGTAGGAAGCGGGAATGCTTCCATGACAGCAACCCTCACCAACAAAACTACTATTGTCAAATTGCTGTTTCACTCACTCCTGCTGTCCACCAGATTTTCTTAACGTGTTATTCACAGGATATTTCCTCATAATCTTCTTGTTATGTTCCTCTCTTTTCGGCTGTTAAATATGTACATAACGAAATAAACTGTGATAACCGACAAGATTAGGAGTCTAGCATGATTTTTTTGGCCCACAGTAAATATTAAACACCATATTTCCATTTTCAAACACTGTAAATCGAATGTCAAGTGAAGAATGAGTAAAGATTATACAGTTGTACTGATGATTATGAAAATGCGATCTACACGTCTGTATGAACGTCCATCAATCAGCTGTTTATTATTCGTCTTTCACTTTAGTTTTGGTAGTGGGTGGTGGCGGTGTTGTATTTAAAAATATTGTTTTGTATGGAGCGAGGTGAACTGATGGGATTGACATTTGACACCCACACAAGTATGTCTGCCATGTGAATGAGTGGGTGTGGGTGGGATTCGGGAATATATAAAGCAGCACATGATTATGTTACAAATATTTGACTAACCTAGAAAATCTGGTGAATTTGTAAGGTGTCAACCTCAGGCTGTTAATCTTTACTCACTGCCTTTCTTGTCAGACCCAAAGTGGAGATAAAGTACAATCAAACATTTGACCTTTGCTTACATTGTCTTCTTTTTTTGTTGTCTTTACATTCCACAAATCATTCTCTCACCCTCAAATATTCAAACACAACATTCTACTTTTCAACTCTTCTCTCTCCTCTCTTCATTATGAATCATATTTACTCTCCTTTTTTTAATGGCAAGATTAATATGATCTGTTTGTACCTTTGATTTGTTTGACAAATATCTTTATTTTCTCTGAATATTCTATTGCATTGGTGAAAATGAATAAAGAGAGTGTTAAATTATTTTATTTTACCAAGATATGATTGTATAGTTTTTTCGTCAAATATATTTATTCATATTAAATCATATACTTAAAAATTATGTTTTCATAAAACAATATAATGGTTAAAATTATATATTTGTATATTAGATTTATAATGATTAGATTATTTTTATGTATTGATCAGTATGAAGATTATGTGTTTTCACATGGAAGTTGGCAAATAACTTTATTCTAACTCACCTATTAAAAAGTAAAATTGAACCCTACAATTTTAATTTTAACTTTTTTTAAGTTGGGTTCATGTTTCCTTCACTTACTACTTTTTGTGACTAAAATATAAATTATTTCAAATTACACTCTAGGATGGTGTATTTAAGGACCAACCCTAGTTATTTAAATCAACGATGAAGAATCTAGGAATCTATAGAACATGTCTAGAAATCAAATGCAAAAGACAAAAAATGTAACATCATCATCTTAAGAGCATAGTGCATGGTTCCTTGCTATCTTTGATCTTTGTTCATCGTCATCAAATCTACTTGTATAGAATTTGACTAATAAGGAAGAATTCCCTACTTAACAAACTCTTCAATTTTGTATATAAATGTTGTTAATTAGCTATTACATCAAATCTACTTGTATAGAATTTGACTAATAAGGAAGAATTCCCTACTTAACAAACTCTTCAATTTTGTATATAAATGTTGTTAATTAGCTATTACAACTCATAGATATGAAGACAAACATGTTATAGAATCTCAAATAGAAAAATTTCATATTTCAAACTCCAATATAATTTCACATACTAATTTAATTAAACATTCATAGAGATCACTTTCATACTTACCAAAATGAACCAAACTATTATACGAGTACAAGCCCTAACTTTACTCAATTTCTAATACATCAAACAATCAAAATCTACATCAAATCAAAAACTAAATAGTATTGTTTTATTTATTCAGTTTCTATATTAAATAAATAACCAATTATCATTCCAACTTTTTATCTTAAAATTTTTATTTATTTAATAATTTACTTAAATTATTTATGTATTTTCTCTCAAAAATAGTCCTTTAATTTTTTCAAGCCGGCACAACTACTTTATGCTCGTGGTCCTGAAAATATAAAATCTCTTACTCCAGTAGTTTCATATATAAATAAAATCTCTTACTCCAGTATTTTCATATATAAATTATTTTCCCATTTTTCTTTAATATTGTTTTCTGGTATAACCCTATCCATAACAGTGACTTACCTTACAAACCACGCACACCTTAACCATTAAGCAAGCAAAGCCAAAGAATTCAGAAGAGGGAGGAACATTTTATTTATTTTTAATGTTAGAATATGGAAGAATAAAATGCATGCTTGCAGACACAGTCAGAACTGAAATTTCGCGTGCACGCTGCTTCCTAAATAAAAAAATTGTGACAGCCATCTATTTTAAGCGCCTATCAATTTACCTGGTCAGCAGGCATTTCGGCCGGGCAAAATATGTATATTTGGTGGGAACATATATCAATGTCTTTTTCATAGTACGTAAAGATAACACAAATATCTTTAATTATTTTAACTGTAGATTTAGAGGCTCTTGGGGGACTCCATCATTTACAGCTATATTTGATAGCAGTAATAAAAACATTAACTAATTATTAAGTTTCCATTGAAATACCGACGTAAAATTTAAGGATTTGCATTGAAATCCCTCTCCTTTGCCATAATATCGCCTGTAAATTGAATTCAAACCGGAAAAACAGGTTCAAAACTGTCAATTTTCTTTGCCTGAGAGCAGATTTCATTCAACTTTAATAATTTAAATAATAAGCACGGCCACTCACCAGTGCTCACATCGAACTCGCTGCCGTCCTAAACTGCAACATGATTTGTATTCTGCTTCATGCCGTTAGTTTTGTTTTTATTCCTTTTTTCCATTGGTTTGTTTGTACGATGAGGGAGATTATTAGTGATAGCAGTAGGCACAATTATGACAGTGGTAG
This sequence comes from Sequoia sempervirens, assembly GCA_007258455.2. Lineage (NCBI taxonomy): Eukaryota > Viridiplantae > Streptophyta > Pinopsida > Cupressales > Cupressaceae > Sequoia > Sequoia sempervirens. The sequence goes on along the minus strand of VDFB02000017.1, from coordinate 92,240,247 downwards.
TTTATCTTGAATGTCCGTTCATGTTACCATAATTATTTCCTTACCATTTTTAACAAGAACAATGCGTGCTAACTTTTTTCCTTTCTTTTACCCGTGGTTGAGTGCTCTCTTTTGTAAACGTTGTTAATGACTATTATGACTATTTTTCAACGTTTTCTTACTTTACAACTCATTCTTTGGCTCATTTTCACATATTCACACCTCTTCTTTGGGAAAGGGTTTCACATGATGGTAAGGGAGTTGTTGCATACCACATAGCAGAATTATTGGGGTTATTTAGCTTTTGTGATATGTTTATATGTAATTGTTTAAGAGTATGGTCGAATTCATGTAACATAATTTGTAAAATTTATAACAGTAAAAGTGTGGTGGATTATGTTCTTTTCATTGGATTAATAGTTTTGGTGGTTTCTTTGTAGCAATGAAATCATATCATAATTTAATATATATAAAGTTTGGTATCCACGTAAACAAGCAACAAGGTTAACAAGCTCACCTCAATCAAAAGAAGGCATTTCTAAAAGGTAAAATCCTCATGATTCTAGAAAATAAAAAATTCTTCGAAGCAATCTTTGAACTATTTTTTCAAGAATTTGAACAACTCTTACAATTAACCACCCAATAAGTTGATTTCCTTAATACACAAGGCTTTAAGTGTGTATAAAAGAGTTAGACCTAAAAGAGGTACTACAAATACATTTCTAGCAAACCATTGGTTTGATGAAGAGTGTAAGACAATAAAGAGAACATTGAGAGAATGTAGGATGGACAAAGAGAATAAGAAGGATTATGAAAAATTAACACTGTTTTTTAAAAAAAGGTATGCGAACACAAGAAAGAAAGAGCTAATTACTCTTGGAAAGCACAACCTCAAGATCTTTTTGGAAGGAACTATAGCAAAAAAGAAAATAAATAAAAGATAATATCACACATTCCCAATGGCTAGAATATACAAAGTTGCTCTCCAAGAATGCCCAAGATAAAAATAGACCCCTAGTAATCAGCACAACCATTGAGCTATTATTTGCTAAAAATATTGATCAGGGCATAAAGAATCTTGTAAAGGGGAAATCACAAGATATAGATATGGTTTGCAAAAATAATATTTAAAAACGATATAAAGTTTCTCACATCAAAAATGCATCTTCAATAATGTCATTCAAGAGGGCTTCCCATAGGAATGGACAACTAGTGTTGTTATCCCTCTCTATAAAAGTGAAGATTATTATAGTTAATCTCCTTGCAAAACTTTTTGGGAGCATGGATGATTGTAGAATTAGTAGATAGGTAGAAAAATAGGGAAAAGGGGTAAAGGAGTAGGTAGGCTTTAGATCGAAACACTCCACTATCAATCATTATGTTACCCTTAGGTACTTGATAAAAAAAAAGTATGGGACAACCAAAGGGAAGAGGCTTGTTGTTGCATCGTGGATCTTAAAAAAAAATTGACACGATACCTAAAGAGAATTTTTGGAATAGGATGAAGGAACTCAAAGTTCCAAACGATTTTAGAGAAACATTTCATAGGCTTTATGAGAAATTCAAGGCTAAAATTAGAACAAGTGTAATTTCATAGTGCTTTGGTAGTGATATTGGTGTCAAACAAGGTTGCCCGCTCTCCCTAACTAATTTCAAGAGTTATATATTGATTTTAGAAGAGTAGATAAACAAGGCTAGTGGTGAGTGAGTTCAAATTGCTAGATATGTAGTAAAGTTGCTCTTATATTTTTGGTGATCTCATCCTTATTGCAAAAATAACTCATTGTTTATGAGAGCACTTGAGGGCTCTAAAACTCTTTTGTCAAGAGGTTGGGATGCAAGTGAACACCAACAAAACCAAATTCATGATCTTGACATTATGTGAGAAAAAAGAAATAAATTAACTTTCTTTTCAAAGGTATCCCACTAGAAATAGTGGAAGAATACAAGTACCTCAAGTTTAATTTCCACAACAAGCTCGGTTGAGAAACATGCAAAGAAAAAGAATACAAGGAAGATGGAAAGATTTATACTCACTACATAATAGATGCTAGAGTGCACATTCAAGGGATTGGAAAACTAAGATAATCCTATTTGGTCTACTTGTCACTCTGATAATTATTTATGGGTGTGAAATTTAGGGTAGCGACATGTCAAATCAAAAATGGAGGTGAGTGGAAAGAATCTAAAAACACTCAATCATAAGCATACTTAAAACTAAAATTTTAGTTTTATATGAGATTTTATTATTTGAAATAGATACTTTCCTTTTGGAGCCATCGATAGTGATATAATTTTTAAGCTACCTAAAAAAGGCTCAAAATATGGAGAAGCATTAGTAGCCCATGTTGGTTATTGAGAAAGGGCTAAGTAGTTTGGGAAGAAAATATGGATATTAAATAGAATGAGAAGTGGATAGGAGTCCCTGAGCACTAATGAGGAAATAAAAAAGTATGTGATTGTAGTATGCAATGTACTCACTAAACTTGATGTTGATGATTGATAGCTCTAGATCAAGCAAGATAGCAAAATTCCAAAGATTGTGGTTGTAAGGTTTAAATGAAGGTGATGGCTTGCTTTTATAGAAATCTCATTCAAATGAAGGGCTAGGATTGAGAGATGAGGTATGGTGATCAATGCATGATATTAATTGAGAGGAAAAGAGATAAGAATGGGGACTTGGATCTAGACCAAAACTCAAGAAACTAGTTGAAATTTAGGGCTTGGCTAAGGAGAAATTCAAATTAAATAATGATGGAAATTATTTAATTTAAAGGAGGGAAAATGAATAATTAAATAATTAAAAATAATTATTTAATAAAAGATAGAGGGAAATGATAAATAATTAAATAATTAGAACAATTATTTAATTATAGAGGGAAGAAAATGATAAATAATTAAATAAATAAGAATTTATTTAATTATGGAGAGAAAAGGCTAATGAATAATTAAATAGGTAAAATAATTATTTAATTATAAAGGAAAATGGAAATAAATAATTAAATAAATAAAATTTATATAATTAAGGATAGAAAAAGATAATTAGTGGCGTAATTTAAATAAAACTGATATTTATTTAAATTAATCAAAAGAAGAATAAGGATAAAGTGAATTAATTAAATAAATTAAGAATTAAATTTAATTAATTTAATAGAAGAAAATGACATTAGGAAATAATTAAATAATTAAAATTATTTAATTATGCATGGAAGAAGGCAAATTAGTGATAAAATGTTGATTGCAGACTCAAGACATTTTTTAGTGTCTACATTTTGCCCCTCTTTGACATAATATGATTTCAAGCATTGTGTCAAAGAATAATCATGAAAAATTAGCTCAAAACTTGCCCCAGTATGCCTGACATGCCCCGACGGATGTAGGATAGGATGATGCCCCCTTGGAAAAATTGATAAATTTTCAAAAAATTCCAAAAAAATTGGCAAGTTTATCGATAAGCAAGTTGGATAAGCACAAATCCATTGGCAATGAAAAACTAGGCTCAAAATTCAATCTAGGGGTGAATGGATGGGATGTTAGTGTGAAAGAAGCTGGCGAGGATGGAAAATGAATGAATGAATTGGGACCAGGCTATCTTGCGATCTTGATAATAAATGATCAAGATTTTATTTTATTGCATAATTATCATCACAAAACTTATTATGGCAATGGATATAGAATGTACCAAGATATGACATAGACCAAGGTGTAATATGTTATCCCTTGCCAAAAAAATAGACACACGACAAATAAGGAGCTACATGACCCAGACTAGTAACCATAGAACCTTGTCAGAATATGTGAGGAAGTAACCACAAGGCATGTTAGTCGTTATGCAAGGAAGCATTAGATGACCTTTCGTTTGCATAGGATTTTTTGATTATTCCAAATGGAACCCCAATCACACACAAGGAGCCAAGTTTCCTCAGTCGTATTTTCAAGACAAACCGCAAATAGAAATCAAAGAGAAAAAGGTCATGATCCATCATCGCTCCTCTAAATCCTTTTAAGACATCCTCAAGGCGCATAGTAATATAACCATAGATAAATCAAATAAAAAGATAAGACAAACTAGACCAATGAGTCAATAGCCATTTAGATCTTTTGCCAATGATTGTTTGTATGATCAAGTTCTAGAAAATGATAGCATCTGGTTTCAGGAATGGTACACCTCATATAAGACCAATGATGGATTGAGTTTAGTTTTGAGTGTGCAACAACCTATATAAGACAATTGATAGGTTAGATAGCTAAATTCTGGTTTCAGAAATATGGCATGTCGTATAAGATGTTTAGTCTGGTTTCGGCAATGCAACACTCTCTATAAAACTATTTGATAGCTGATAAGGATTGTTGATTGTTTACTATTTGATGTTTTGATAGGTACCTACGTTTAGGAAATTGATCTATTTGGCTTGAGGGTTATTTGGATAGTTTTCTTATTGCTTCACAATTTGGATAAGCTCAATTCTCTTGTTTGATAACTACTTGTGTTTTCTCAGCATGTCAACCTTAGCAAGGGACAGTTTATTATGATACAATTTGGGATGGATGAAGACCTTGTTATGAAAAACCCTAAGGGATTGACCTAATGCCTCGAGGGCTCATCGATGATGGCCTTGCCTACATAATGTGTAGAGACAACGTAGTTCGACTAATTCTTGACCATGGATAGTTTATTGTGACAAAACCTAAAGGATTGAACTAAGCCTCAGGGGTTCATCGATGATGGTCTTGCCTATGTAGAGTTGCAGAGGCAACATAGTTTGACCACTTGGACTAACACATACTCAATGACTGACACTGTTTTTGGAGATTTTTAATGTTTTATGATTATTATTATTTTTTGGATTTTGACATTTTCTGATTTTGTTGGATTTTGATGTTTTCTAATGCTGACCTGTGTCTAGGATCTCTTATAAGACGTAAGTCCAGGAATTGCCCCTAGTCAATTACAAGACCAACTTATTATGGATGAAGAGATGGAAGGACAAAAATTTATTATGGATGGATATGAAAAGAGCAAGATGCAAAATGTTAACGATTCTTAGGCCATGAGAGGGATAACTAAGATTTATTATGGGTGAGATGGAGAGGGTAGAGTTTATTATGGAGTGAGATGTGCATGATAAATCATGGATGGAAGTGGAAAATTAGATAGAATGATAGTAGATAATGGAGCAAAGACCAACTACACATGGTGCCTTTTTTCCAGGTTCCCACCATGGTACTTATCCAAAGTGCCATCAAAGTGGCTTTCACTATTGGAAAGATTATTTAAACTCTTTACTATTTTGAAAAAAAAATTGTCACCAAGATGCATGTTTGTTAGGTTTTCATCATGGTAACGATTTTTATGATTTTTATTTTTTTTTGTATTTTTGATGGGATTCTCTGAAAGCTAGCTATAGTACTTGCGAAGGTGCATGTTGTTGATAAGATTTGGTAACGGTTTGCCTTTAGGAGTAGAGAGTTGATAAGCATTGAATCCATATGTTGCAGTTATGATGTAAGGAACCAACCAATTCCAAGTTTTTCTCGATCCATTTGAATCTTAGGATTTTCTTTTAGGACTGAATCACCAATGTCAAAATGCCTAACTTCGAATTTGTTGTTGTAACTACAACAGAGATGATTCTGATATACTTGTAAGTAGATCAATACATTTTGTCTCTTCTCATCCAATAGCTCTAACTTATGCAAATAGGATACATGATATTCTTCCTCATTAATGAATTGTTGCATGAATACTCTCAAGGATGGTAACTCGACCTTAATGGGAAGAAATGATTAAGATCTGAAGATGAGAGAATATGGAGTGGCTCCTGAAGGGGTGTGAATGCTAGTGTGATAGGCCCATAATATAGGATTAAGTTGGATGTGCCAATCATGGCTAGTGTCATCGACAATCTTCTTTAGAATTTTAGGGACAGTCTTGTTAGACGCCTTAACTTGACTGTTACCCTAGGGGTAGTATGGAGTGGCGAAGTGGTGTGGGATGTGAAATCTCTCACACAGTTCACAAACATCTTGATTTTTGAAAGGGTGATCGCTATCTATAACGATGGATTGGAGAACACCATACCGACATGATGTAATTAAGGATGAACTTATATATTTGTTTATTGGTGATGCAAGACATTGGAATATCTTTGATCTATTTGGTAAAATACTCTATTGCAGTTATGATAAGCTTATGACCATTAGCAGAGGTAGGATGTATCTTTCCCACAAGGTCGAGTCCCCATTAGAGAATGGTCATGATGATGTAATTGGATAAAGTTCTTAAGCAAGTGCATGCACAAGATCTTCATGTATCTGACATTGGTGACATTTCTTAACAAATTGATAGGCATCACATTCCATAGTAGGCCAATAGTATCCCATTCGCATAAGCTTTTTGGATACGGTAGGACCAATAGAGTGAGCTTTACATATATCATTGTGTACCTCATGTAAAGTCGTATGTGCTTCATCTTAATCAAGACATCTTAGGAGGGTGTTATCTAGATTACAACGATAAAGGGTATCACCAATGATGACATATTTGGATGCTTGTTCAAGAATAAAGATCTTACACTGGTCAAAGGAAAAATCAAGAGGGATAATTTGGCCATGCAAGTAATTGTAAAATTATTTGTACCAAGGAGATTCAGGACCAACAAGTTCACACACAATCTCAAATTCGAGGACATCAAACATGGGGATCAACAGTTGTTCCACCAAGAACTCATATTGTGGTACATTATTAGGTATATCCAAGAGAGATCCAATGGTTTCCTCTACATCAACTACCTTGTTCTAAATCCTCGGGATTTGAGTAAAAATGATGATATCAAAATATTGCTTGAAACTATCGACCATTCACTTGTAGGGAGTGATATTTTCATATTTTGTGTCATAGTCATCATTAAACTGATAGATAACCAACTGGGAGTCACCATAGACTTGAAGATTCTTAATTTTCCATTTGATGGCCATTCATAGTCCTGTTAGCAATGTTTCATATTAAACCATGTTATTTGTGCATGAGAACACTATTTTATATGACTTAGGTATGGAATACCCTTGAGGTGTGACAAAGAAGATACCAACTCCTGAACCATGATTTGTATAAGACCCATCAAAATTAAATTTCCATTTCATAGAAGCCTCTATTGTAAATATGTATTCATTAGGAAAATCAAACACTAGAGGATGATTTGTCGTTGTTGGTGATTTTGTGAGTTGATCAACTATCACTTGTCCTTCCATTGCCTTACGATCAACATATTCTATGTCATTTTCACTCAAGATCATTACCCACTTTGCCAACCGACATGTTAACATTACTTTGCTCAGTAGATATTTTAAAGGATCAATCTTAGCTACTAGTTTTGTTTGATGGTTCAACATGTAATTTCTAAGATTTCACGTGGAAAAAATAAATACAAGACATGCTCATTCAATAGGGCTATAAATAATCGCATACCCTATAAGAGTGCAACTAATATAATAGATAGTGTTGGAACTGTAAAAATATGATATTTTCACATGTTGGTTTTACTCATAAACTTCCAGATTTGGTCCTACTGTGTGCATATTCCACTCATATTTTTCCATATTGCCCCATTGAATCCTTTGAGTCATGCATTTTTGCATTCTAGTTCCTATCAGTGTGGGAATACCGTTGTCTCCCCGACCCATGTTGTGTTTTCTGCTAGCAAACGTTTGTGTTGCCTATCGGCAAGACATTTCCGATATCTTGGCGACTGGAATTTAATTACTGGAAGTTATCGACAAGATATTCACATGGTTTCAGCAACTGAAATGATTCATATTGACATATGTTATACCGTCGATGAAATTTTATAGCGAACGTTCTATGTCTTACCGATTTGCTCGTGTGGGTCTGCTTCGGCCAAAGTCATAGTATTCGACATCATGTCCTAGCGAGTCTTTCTTGTCTTACCGACTAGCGCTTTAAGTTTCATTTCGATGAGAGTTGGTGTTCAGGAGGAGGTCTTGGCAAGTGACCTTCGGTCTCGCTGATATCACATGGGGAGGGTCACTTCGGCCAAACAAATTATCTTCGGTGGGAAGTCATAACGACTTCATGTTGTCTCACCGATTGATAGAGGAAAGGGAACACTTCGGTATGACTTATGGCTTCAATATATGGTCTTGGCGAGCCTGTCAGGTCTTGCCGACAAGGTCTAACGAATGGCTTTCGGCAGGAGTTTTGTGTTGTCTTGGCGAACGGGTATGAGCTCGGGGTCTTTCGATATAACAATGTAATCTACAAGATGTCCCCCCGACGGTGAAAATTCACAGCGACATGCAAAAGGAAAAAGGGGCTTTCGAGGAAAGGTAATGAAATCTGCAAGAGGTCTCCCCGAGAGCGATAAGCTACAGCGAAATATATGGGGCAGATGGACTCGTCGGCAAGAAGAAACAAGTGTCACGGTGACTCAGAATGGATGAGGACTTTCGGTGAAACAAGAGAATTCTATGAAACGTCTCCCCGATGGTTGAATGTTATAGCGACAGTGAATGAAAGAAAAAGTGCATCAGTAAGGAACGTCCTGTGTCTCAGCGAATGGAAAGCACGTAAAGATATGCATATCGGTAACACTTGGGGTGTTCTACAAGAGGTCTTCCCGATATCACAGAGCTATAGCGAATAACACAAAGAACAGGGGAACGCGGGCAGACAGCGATATGCGATATTTTGCCTTCGGCATACTTTCTGGGTGTCTCGGCGAATGGCTCAGGGATTATATTCAAATTTTGTTGAGGGCCGACATGTGGGTTTTGCCCGATTTCTATGGTGGCCGACATGGATTTCGAAGTGTTTTATTTTCATATGCTGGTGTATATATATGCACCCCGATTGTAATTGATTAGGATCAGATTTTTAGATCATATACAGTAGATTAGGAATGGTTACAGTAGAATAAAGTTCTCATTCCAGAGACTATGTTGCATGTTTTCAAATGGCATTTTCAATGAAATTCAGCTAGTGTGGTAGGTTATTTCTGGTGTCAATTGTCTGTTGAGTTTATTGAAAAGTATTGCTAAGTTGTCTCCATGATTGATTCTTTATGTTTGTTTAAATTGATGTAACAAGTTTACTTTCAGTTTATCAGTGCACATTTGTTGTATCTATGTGATTAATCTATTGGTTCTCTCAAGCAGAGATTAAATCCTTTTTGTTGATCACAGTAATCAGGGAGATTCATCTGGATTATTAAAGTAGAGCTTAGCAGTCATAATCTTGCATTGTTTATACAAGTTATGAACAGATCATATGCCTGCAATTTGATTTTCTGCCAGAATAAGTTGCCCACTTCTATTTCATTTGAATCCACATACCCAACAAGGCATTGGTCTCTGCAATTTCATCATTTGAATTCATTCAGTTTCTTTATATCTGTTAATTAAGCATTTTAGGATTTAGATCAAAAGATTGCTATCAAGTTTGATTTCATTTGTTCACTTCCATCTGCCATTGTGGACAAAGCATTTCAGAAGGATAATCATAAGATAAATCTGCTCAATTCAAAAGGTACACCCGCCTGGGTTTAGCAGCACCTAAAGAGTAGAAGGTTGGGTTCTCTTGACCTTGTCTGTTACCCTAAAGCATATCAAGGGATTGGCAGCCTCTTGAGGCATTCAACCTGCATTTTTGAGAGCTAACAAATTGGCGACTTTGCTAGGGAATATATCAGAAGATTCGGTTGAAGACCACATTAGAGAGTCGTTGGAGGAAAAGTTGTAATTTGAGAAGATTCAGAAAGAGTGATTCCGCTGGGGAGAAGATCAGAAATAATGATTTTCCTACTTTTGGAAAAGTAGGTGGCGACTCTGAAAGAATTTTTGTAGCTGTTCAAACATGAATGGAGGAGGATCTCAGTTCAGGGGAGGTCATGCTTGGAGCTCCTCATGGTCAGCAGTATGTGCCATATCATCATACACATCACTATGGTCTTATGTACCAGCATCAGTACCCACCTAACGCCCCCCCTCATCAGTACACAACAATGATCAGACAGTTTGATTTGGCAAGGATTCAATTATCCCCTTATCCAATGGATGGCAGTTGGAGAGGAATTGTTCCAAAGTTTACAGGGAGCGATGCAGTCACTACTGAAGAGCATCTAAGAAGTTTCAATGCTTTCATCCAAGATTTGGGTGTGCCATATGAAGATGTACACATGAGGCTATTCATGATATCACTTATTGAAGACGCTAGGGATTGGTTCAATAGCTTGCCAGCGGTCTCTATTGATTCTCTCTGAGGATTTCAAGATCAATTCCTCAAGCAATTTGGGAATCTAAGTGCACCAGATGTTGTTCTTCATGAATTAATACACATTCAGAAAGATCAAAGTGATACAGTCTATGACTTTAATCAGAGATTTAATAAGTTGCAGAATAAAATACCTTCTAGATCAAAGTTGCCAGATTTTGTAGCACTGAGTATTTATTTGAATGCATTTGATCCTAAGGCAGGATATGAGCTAAGAAATAAATTCCCAAGAGACTTAGCTGACGCTCAGAAGATGGCATAGACAATTGAAAATAATAGGAGGGTTGCAAGGATAATGGATAAAAGAGACAATCCTAAGGTTCGTCAGCAAAGTAGCAGTTATCAGTACCGATAGGAGAATATTTACAGGAATGAAAGGTCGAGGTTGCATGACATGCCTTATAATACAGACTGGAAGGATGATAAACCTATAACAACTAGGCCTGGAAACAAAGAAGCTCTTGATCCATTGACAAAGAAGGAAACCTATATGGTAAGTAACAATTATTTTTGTGAAGTTTGTAATATGCCACATTCCCTAGATTATTGTGTTGTAGTCCAGAGAATGCAAGAAGAGGGAATGTTGATGGGAAACAATAATGAATATCACACAGTATATTTGACTTCAAATACTTTTCACCATGTCGTGGAGAGGTATTCATCTTCAGAGGATGGAGGTTATCAGCATGATGTTTCAGATCAGAAATACAATGTTCATATACCTGAACAGTAGGTCCTTTCTGACTCTGAAGAAGTTTATACAGAGCCACATTCTGTTAAGGTACCTGCTCATTACATTATGAAGGGACTTACTGAAGAGGAGATTGAGAGGCTAGTTGTTGCTGTAGTTGAGGAGTTTGATCTGCAGTCAAGGGATTCTTCTACCTCTTATAAAGATCTGGATGAAATGGCAATGGGAGATGTTGATTCATCAGATAGTAAGTATACAATACCTCTAGCTGCAGTTGAAAGTTATGAAGATACATTTGATCATGATGAGGTTTGTACATTTGAAAATGATTTCCAAACTTTTTCAAACTCATTGTATGATGAAGAGTTAAATGAAGATCAGATGATTTTTTGCCAAGGTATGTCCATGAATGAGTTTCAGGTATTTTCAAATCCATTCTATGAAAAAGAAGAAAAAATTCCATATAAACAAAGTATTTATGGCATAAATGACAGCGCTGATGATGTTTCTGATTTCTCATTCTCTGATGGTATTGGATTTCTTTTTGATGATGACAAAAGTGAGGAGTTTAATTGTAGTGATGAAAATGTTGAGACTTGTTCACTTGTCAGTGAACAGCCTGCAGATTTGTTAATTACTGAATGCCAGGGATGTGCACATGAAGGTGATCTTGAAGTTTTGTGTCCAGCTTACATTTGTTTTGACAGTGAAAGATCTTTGTGTAGAGATTTTTATGAATCCCTGTGCATTTCTTGGAATGATGGTGAAACCTTTGGTGTTGATCAAAAGTCTGTATCCATTCAAGATGAGGTATGTGATTTTGAAATTTCTAATTCATGTGAAGAAGACATTTGTTTGCATACCAAGGTTAATAGAAGTCCATATTTTATTGGTTCACATATGCATGATATTGAGGATATGAGTTATGATCCAGTGTTGTCTCTGAATAGAGATACTGAAGAGGTGCAAAAGGTTTCAGATTTGTTTGTTTCAGATAATGTTGGTCTAACAGAATTTTTTGTTTCTCAAGAGAAGCACTTTGATTGTGAAATTTTTATACAGCTGGGAGAGTGTTTCATAATACATAACAGTGAGAAAGATAATGAGGAATTTTGCATTGAATATATTTGCATTTTGTATGTTGAGAATAACAGGGGTTTGTCCCATGATGATAAAGAATTTGAACTGCAGGATGGTATAGGGATTTTGGGCCAAACTAAGCATGATGATTCTCTAGGAACTTGCAATAACAGTAATCAGGGAGATTCATCTGGATTATTAAAGTAGAGCTTAGTAGTCATAATCGTGCATTGTTTATACAAGTTATGAATAGATTATATGCGTGCAATTTGATTTTCTGCCAGAATAAGTTTCCCACTTCTGTTTCATTTGACTCCACATACTCAACAAGGCACTGGTCTCTGCATTTCATCATTTGATTCATTCAGTTTCTTTACATCTGTTTATTAATCATTTTAGGATTTAGATCAGAAGATCGCTATCAAGTTTGATCTCATTTGTTCACTTCCATCTGCCATTGTGGACAAAGAATTTCAGAGGGGTAATCATAAAGATAAGTCTACTCAATTCAAAAGTTACACCCGCCTGGGTTTAGCAGCACCTAAAGAGTAGAAGGTTGAGTTCTCTTGGCCTTGTCTGTTACCCTAAAGTGTATCAAGAGATTGGCAGCCTCTTGAGGCATTCAGCCTGCGTTTTTGAGAGCTAACAGATAGCTTGTTCTTTTCCATCATTGTCATTTTGTGCTAATAATACCCCTAATGTTGAGGTGGTTGTTGATATGTATAATATGAGGTGTCTACCATCGATAAGAGGCATAAGAATTGGAGGAGATAATAGATAGTCCTTAATTTTTTGGAATGCTTCTTGGCAATGATCGGTCCAATGAATGGGATTCCATTACAGAGCAGATGTTGAAATGGTTGCCATTTATCAGCTAATTGAGCAATGAACCTTCGGATAAACTATAACCTTCCTTGTAGAGTGCATAACTGACTTATGTTTGTTAGTGGAGGCATATCCAAGATAGCTTTCACTTTTGCAAGATCAAATTCAATACCTCTACGAGAGACAATATATCCTAGGAGTTTTCCTAATTGTACCCCAAAGACATACCTCTCTGGATTTAACCTAACTTTGTATTCTTCCAATCTCTTAAAAATATTCTCCAATACTACTAGATGACTATCTCTTGATAAGGATTTTTCTAATAAGTCATCAATATAATCTTCCATAAGGGTATGCATGTAGTCATGAAAAATAGTGGTCATAACTCTCTAATATGTTGCTCTAGCATTCTTAAGAGCAAATGGCGTGATGTTCCAGCAAAAGGTACCCCAAGCGCAAGTGAAGGTTGTTTTATGTTGATCCTCGGGAGAAATTGTGATCTGATTATATCCTAAAAAATTGTCCATAAGCAATAGCATCTCATATCCTATTGTGAGGTCTACTATGATGTCATGTTGGGTAGTGGTAAGTCATCTTTAGGAAAATATTTTTTTAGATCTTTGAAGTATATACATACTTAGATTCCACCAGTTCGTTTAGTTACAGGAACCAAATTTTATATCCACTCTATGTAGTCTATAGGATGAATGAAACCAACATCCAAAAGTTTCTTCAACTCTACTTCACTAGGAGCACAATCTATGGATGTATTTTTCTTAATTTTTGTTTGATGGGTTTAGCATTTGCAACCAATGGAAAATGATGTAGAACTAACTTGGAATCCAACCTCAACATATCAGCATATGACCATGCAAAATTCATTTGTCTCTCTAAGAAGAAAATTGGCAAAATATGGTTTTTCTTGATTGTCGGAGGTACTGCAAGGTGAATGATTCTAGGATTATCTTCTATAACAAGATTGACCTCTTATGATTTTTCCACAAGCAATGGTGATCTCTCTTGATTTATGGGGAGAATGTCCAACCCTCCATCCTTAGGTGCCTCAAAGAGGTTTTTAGTACCCTCAAATACGTCCTTTATTTTTACTTTTTCTTGGTCTAAGGCACCATTCAATTTTCACCTAGAGACCTATTCTTTTTGTTTTTCTCATTTTTGTGACTAGAGGGTGGGACAAACTCTCCAAAGTATGTTGTGTTGTCAAGTTCTATGATAAAACCAATGTTATTATCCCCACTTGGTATCCCTTCTTGAAGTCCCATGAACTCAAATATCGCTTCATCATTCTCAAATATGTCTAAACCTAGTGGTCCTTGTTGATCCCAATCTATTCATTGTGGGTAGATGAGGGGGGAGTCACAATCAGTATTGTTAACATTCAAGGAATGAATAGGTATGGTAAAAATGGAGGTATCATCAAGATCCCAGAAGGTTTCAACCACTACAATAGAACAAGAAAATAGAGCCTAAAATAGTGTCGAATTTTAGTGTATTTCAGTTGACGAATCGAGCGACTTGGCTGGCACTAAACTCGGCACAAACATGCATGACCATCTCGGTGCTGACTTTTGCACTAAATGTTGTGTCGGAGTCGACACCGTAGTTAGCGCCAAAAAATCACAACCTCTATTAGTGCCTAAAATAGCGTTGGGAAATAGCATCGGAAATAGCGCCTAAAATAGTGCCCAATTTGGCTTCCGATTTTGCTTCTATGTCTACTCCCATTTTTGCTTCTAATTTTGCTTCTAGTTTTGCTTCTGATTTTGCTTCTAGTTTTACCTCTAGGTTTGCTTCCACTTTTGCCTCCAATTTTGCTTCCAGGTTTGCTTCCACTTTTGCCTCCAATTTTGCTTCCAGGTTTGCTTCCACTTTTGCTTCCGGTTTTGCTTCCAATTTTGCTTCAATTTTGCTTCCAGTTTTTCTTTCGGTTTTGCTTTCGTTTTTGCTTCCATTTTTGCTTCCATGTTTGCTTCTGGTATTGCTTCCAAGTGTGCTTCCAGTTTTGCTTCCAATTTTGCTTCCAGGTTTGCTTTCGGTTTTGCTTCCAAGTTTGCTTCCAGTTTTGCTTCCGATTTTGCTTCCAGGTTTACTTCCAGGTTTGCTTCTGGTTTTGCTTCCGATTTTGCTTCTAGTTTTGCTTCCAAGTTTGCTTCCAGTTTTTCTTCCAAGATTTCTTTTGGTTTGCTTCTAGTTTGGCTTCCATTGTTGCTTCCTTTTTTGCTTCTAAAAATGCTTCTTGTTTTGCTTCCATTTATTGATTTAATATGTTTTATTTCAATTTAATTAATTAAATATATCGTGCCTCTTCAATGACCCATATGATTATAGACTAAGTAATTTAATTATTTAACTCATATGATTAAATAACAAGATAATTATTATTTTTGGATCGGTAACACGAAATTTTTGTATTGCTTGTAAAGATAAAAAATTACATCTATTGTTTAGTGTCATTACCCACCAAAATTCCACAGCAAACGACAAAAACCAGAGGCACCTTAACATGAAGAGTAAAACATTAAGTAAACCCCATAACCCCTATAACTGTTTATAGTAAAATCCTTACAAAAAATAACCACCATTAACAGTGTTCAAAGTTACACGCTTTAATACAACAAAAGCGGAGGGAGAATTCAAAATCAAACATAGACAAACACGACCAGTCTTAATGAGCTCCACCCGGACCCAACGGACGCTTGACTATCTCCTTCAGAGGCTTCTTCTTCCGTCGCTTTCCCGACTTCTTCTTCTGGCACTTCCTTTTCACTTTCAATCCCTACATCTCCGCCTTCGCTTGTGCCAAAACTTCATCAACCTCCATGAGTTCGATGAAGAGTTTGAGCGCTTTCCATCCCAAACGTGCTTCCTCACGGAAACAAGCTTTGTATTTTCCTTCGGGCTAACGAATAAAGGGTTTGAGCCCTGGTCTCCCATAGAGCTCCTTAATTTCATCATCTACCAGTCCTTCAGAATAATCTAAACCTACACCCGAAACCGCCCATTCGAGAATGGACTCCATGCCTACCAAAAAATCTTCATGCACAATTTTCTCATCACCATCCTTATCATTTCCACTGGTTCACCTAAATCCAAGTGCCACGCCGCAATTAAGGAGTAAACGTCCATGTTGGTTTGGTATCTGTGTTTCAGAAAGGCGAAATCCTTGCCACAAATCATTTCTGCACACTGCACTAGCCGCTCTTTGTCAACAAGGAAAAGGACCTCCAGTTGTTTTCTAGATGCCTCTCCATAAAACGGGCCCAAAGATCTTCATGACCAGAAGGTGAAATTGGCTTCCATTTCTCTTGAAAACCAACACCGCCACCACCAAAGTTTGTTGCAGAGTTTTTCTTGACCCTTTCCAAATGCAATTAACACATCTTAATCGAGGGCTTGCATTTAACACCATCTTGGATTTCCCACACTTTCTATTAATGAGGTAATACTTCACCATCGCCTGCCACCCCTACCTTAGCTTGTCATGTCAAACCTACTCCACTTGCTTCGCCACCTTGTTCATTTAAGGAATTGTCCTCTCCTGTGTTTTCACCTAAGTCCGCTAACTTAACATCTCTAAAATCCTCCAACCTAAATTCCCCCGTTTCACCAAAATTTAAAGCCCATTTAGATAAGACATCCACTTCCACATTACCACCTCTTTTAATGTGGCTCACTGCAAAAATTTCAATTACGTTATGGAGGTGCCAAGCATTAATTTTACCTTTCATCACTGCTTGAACTATTATTGTAACATGATCATCATCTATAATTAAAACAAGTGAGTCAAATATCTATAATTTAATTGAATTTGAAAACATCCATCCTAAGCAGTAAATTAAAATCATCATACGTAATAAATATCCATCCAAAAATCATCGACCACTTTTAATATATATAAATTGACAAGTCAATACTGATAAGATCATCATCATATATAACTAAAACAAGTGAAAGTCAAATATGCCAATTACATCAAAAACATGTCAAAATGATACATGTCCAACACATAAGTGAAAATGATACATGTACAAATGATATAAATAAAATTGATAAATTATGTAACTCAAACTGATACAAGTCAAGATGATACATGTCCAAATGATATAGTGAAAATGATACATGTCAATATGATACAACTCAATAATATAGTACTATAGGCTGTGAAAATGATACATATGATAGTAACCATGAAAAGAGTCATCATAACAATATATCAGCAATGATCCATGATGCAGTCTATATTCTCATGAACGTCACTGGTTACTACCACCAACTGTCTCATCATCATCACCACCATCGTGATCATCGTCGTCGTCGTCGTCGTCATCGTCGTCATCATCATTGTCATCAACATCGTTGTCTTCCATATCTACGTCATCATCATCCTCTGCCATGTGATCTATACCAGCAGAACCAATATTTTGTGGATCTATATCATGTTGATGATCATTTTGATCTTTTGGAAGACCCGTGTTCTGCAAAAAAAAAACATTAAGAATGAAAATTTATTATTTATTTCGTGCAATAATTTATTTTTTTGTTATATATCTAATATTACAACATATGAGACGAAACCATAATTATATTACATCATATCAAAGTGCACATACCATAGTAAAATTTTAAAAAAGTTACAGGTAATATTGCTGACTTAGGAGAAACTTTAGCTTTCAAAAACAAAGCCAATTAGGTTGGCAGACTTGTGGATTAGGCTAGCATTTGGTGGAAGACGAAGAAAGATGACTAGAACTCTGGAGGCCCACCATAATGGATTTCAGTATTCAACCATGAGAGCAGAAGAGAGAGTTGATATCATGTATCAAAACATTAAGCATGCATTCTTCCAACCAACGAAGAAGGCGATGATCACTTTGCTTCATTTTCATTTGCATAACCATATCACAGCGTGGGAACCAAGAAGACCAAGGATTTCCAGTTTTATGTGGAGGTAATGGATGTGGTTCAAAATTTAGGAGGGGCAAGAAGGTCAATGTATGATCCTGATGAAATTGAGGAAGAACAATAAGAGAGGGACAGGAAAATAAAAATCAATACAGAGTTTCAAGGATTTGTCAAGCGAGTAATAGAGCTATGGGAGTAGCCTCATCTAAAAGATTTTGAACTAGAGTTTGATATACCATTTAGAGAGCTTGGTTTTCATGGAGTTCCTTTTAAAGCCTCTGCTTTTATTGTTCCTACAGTAAACTGTTTGGTAGAGTTGGTGGAATTATCTTTCTTAGTAATCACTATTAGTGAGATTGAGATTGTTAACCTTGAGAGAGTATGGCTTGGGCAAAAGGCATTTGATATGGCTATTATTTTCAAAGAATTCAAGCGGTATGTACTTCGCATTGACGCCATTCCTCAATCTTCACTTGATGGCATCAAGGAATGGTTGAACTCCATGGATATAAAGTATTATGAAAGCATAATGAACTTGAACTGGCGGAAATTTTTGAATAGTATTACTGATGATCCAGATAAATTTATTGAAGATGTTGGTCGGGAATTTTTGAATATGGAAGCTAGTGATTCTGATTCTGATAATTCAAAAGAGTTAGAACAAGGATATGAAACCTCTGATGTAGAAGAGGAATCAGAATCAGATTTCATGTAGCCACCATCAAGAGTGTTACAAGCCAACAAGATGGAGGGAATTCTTATATAAGGATAATTTTCAATGTTGCAGGTACCGACTTTAATGCCAACTACAATGGCAACATTGAAATTCCCTAACAATATTTATGTTACGGAAATTTCCTTTAGATGCAAGGATTCAAAGCACATCAACTATGTGGTACAAATGATTAAATCCCAGAGACGATTTGTAGCAATGAAAGAGTCTGAAAAGGCAGAGAGAGCTACACTGGTGACTTAGGAGAAACTTCAGCTTTCAAAAACAAATTCAATTAGGCTGGCAGACGTGTGGGTCATGCCAGCATTTGGTGGAAGAGGAAGAAAGATGACTAGAACTCTGGAGGCCCACCATACTGGATTTTGGTATTCAACCATGAGAGTAGAAGAGAGATTTGATATCATGTATCAAAATATTGAGCATGCATTCTTCTAGCCAACAAAGAAGGAGATGATTACTTTACTTCATTTTAATTTGCATAACCATATCAAGGTGTGGGAACCAAGAAGACCAAGGATGTACAATTTTATGTGGAGGTAATGGATGTGGTCCAAACTTTAGGAGGGGCAAGAAGGTCAATGTATGATCCTGATGAAATTGAGGAAGAACAACAAGAGAGGGACATGAAAAATAAAATCAATACAGAGTTTCAAGGATTTTTCAAGCAAGTAAGAAAGCTATGGGAGTAGCCTCATCTAAAATATTTTGAACTAGAGTTTGATATACCATTTAGAGAGCTTGGTTTTCATGGAGTTCCTTTCAAAGCCCCTGCTTTTATTGTTCCTACTGAGTTGTTTGGTAGAGTTGGTGGAATTACCTTTCTTAGTAATCGCTATTAGTGAGATTGAGATTGTTAACCTTGAGAGAGTAGGACTTGGGAAAAAGGCATTTGATATGGCTATTATTTTCAAAGACTTCAAGCGGGATGTACTCCACATTGACGCCATTCCTCAATCTTCACTTGATGGAATCAAGGAATGGTTGAACTCCATGGATATAAAGTATTATAAAAGCATAATGAACTTGAACTGGCGGCCAATTTTGAAGAGTATTACTAATGATCCAATAAATTTATTGAAGATGGTGGTCTGGAATTTTTGAATATGGAAGCTAGTGATTCTGATTCGGATAATTCAGAAGATTCAGATCAAGGATATGAACCCTCTGATGTAGAAGAGGAATTGGAATCAGATTTCATGTAGCCACCATCAAGAGTGTTACAAGCCAACAAGATGGAGGGAATTCTTATATAAGGATAATTTTCAATGTTGCAAGTACCGACTTTAATGCCAACTACAATGGCAACAATGAAATTCCCTAGCAGTATTTATGTTAAGGAAATTTCCTTTAGATGCAAGGATTCAAAGCACATCAACCATGTGGTGCAAATGATTAAATCCCAGAGATGATCTATTTCAATGAAAGATTCTGAAAAGGCAGAGAGATCTACATTGGTGACTCAGGAGAAACTTCAACTTTCAAAAACAAAGTCAATTAGGCTGGAAAACGTGTGGATCAGGCCAACATTTGGTGGAAGAGGAAGAAAGATGACTGGAACTCTGGAGGCCCACCATACTAGATTTCGGTATTCAACCATGAGAGAAAAAGAGAGAGTTGATATAATGTATCAAAACATTAAGCATGCATTCTTCCAGCCAGCAGAGAAGGAGATGATTACTTTGCTTCATTTTCATTTGCATAACCATATCATGGCGTGGGAACCAAGAAGACCAAGGATGTATAGTTTTATGTGGAGGTAATGGATGTGGTCCAAACTTTAGGAGGGGCAAGAAGGTCAATGCATGATCCTGATGAAATTGAGGAAGAACAGAAAGAGAGGGACAAGAAAAATAAAATCAATACAGAGTTTCAAGGATTTTTCAAGTGAGTAAGAGAGCTATGGGAGCAGCCTCATCTAAAATATTTTGAGCTAGAGTTTGATATACCATTTAGAGAGCTAAGTAGTTTTCATGGAGTTCTTTTCAAAGCCTCTGCTTTTATTGTTCCTACGGTAAACTGTTTGGTAGAGTTGGTGGAATTACCTCTCTTAGTAATCACTATTAGTGAGATTGAGATTGTTAACCTTGAGAGAGTAGGACTTGGGAAAAAGGAATTTGATATGGCTATTGTTTTCAAATACTTCAAGCGGGATGTACTCCTCATGTATGCCAGTCCTCAATCTTCGCTTGAAGGCATCAAGGAATTGTTGAACTCCATGGATATAAAGTATTATGAAAGTAGAATGAACTTGAATTGGCAGCCAATTTTGAAGAGTATTACTGATGATCTAAATAAATTTATTGAAGATGTTGGTTGGGAATTTTTGAATATGGAAGCTAGTGATTCTGATTTTGATAATTCAGAAGAGTATGATCAAGGATACAAACCCTCTAATGTAGAAGAGGAATCAGAATCAGATTTCATGTAGCCACCATCAAGAGTGTTCCAAGCCAACAAGATGGAGGGAATTCTTATATAAGGATAATTTTCAATGTTACAGGTACCAACTTTAATGCCAACTACAATGGCAACATTGAAATTCCCTAGTAGTATTTATGTTAAGGAAATTTCCTTTAGATGCAAGGATTCAAAGCACATCAACCATGTGGTACAGATGACTAAATCCTAGAGATGATCTGTAGCAATGAAAGAGTCTAAAAAGGAAAAGAGAGCTACACTGGTGACTCAGGAGAAACTTCAGCTTTCAAAAACAAAGCCAATTAGGTTGGTAGATGTGTGGATAAGGCCAACATTTGGTGGAAGAGGAAGAAAGATGACTAGAACTCTGGAGGTCCACCATACTGGATTTCGGTATTCAACCATGAGAGCAGAAGAGAGAGTTGATATCACGTATCATAACATTAAGCATGCATTCTTCCAGCCAGTGGAGAAGGAGATGATTACTTTGCTTCATTTTCATTTGCATAACCATATCACGATGTGGGCGCCAAGAAGACCAAGGATGTACAGTTTTATGTGGAGGTAATAGATGTGGTCCAAAATTTAGGAGAGGCAAGAAGGTCAATGTATGATCCTGATGAAATTGAGGAAGAACAACAAGAGAGGGATAGGAAAAATAAAATCAATACAGAGTTTCAAGGATTTGTCAAGTGAGTAAGAGAGCTATGGGAGCAGCCTCATCTAAAATATTTTGAACTAGAGCTTGATATACCATTTAGAGAGCTTGGTTTTCATGGAGTTCCTTTCAAAGCCCCTGCTTTTATCGTTCCTACGGTAAACTGTTTGGTAGAGTTGGTGGAATTACCTTTCTTAGTAATCACTATTAGTGAGATTGAGATTGTTAACCTTGAGAGAGTATGACTTGGGCAAAAGGCATTTGATATGGCTATTATTTTCAAAGACTTCAAGCAAGATGTACTATGCATTGATGTCATTCCTCAATCTTCACTTGATGGCATCAAGGAATGGTTGAACTCCATGGATATAAAGTATTATGAAAGCAAAATGAACTTGAATTGGCGGCCAATTTTGAAGAGTATTACTGATGATTCAGATAAATTTATTGAAGATGTTGGTTGGGAATTTTTGAATATGGAAGCTAGTGATTCTGATTCTGATAATTCAAAAGAGTTAGATCAAGGATATGAACCCTCTGATGTAAAAGAGGAATCAGAATCAGATGAGGAAGGTTCAGAAGATGAATCTCTTGTGGAGTCAGAGGAGGATGAAGAAGAAGAAGAATATTTTGAAGAGGAGGAAGGTAGAACATGGGATGAATTAGAATCCGAAGCCAAAAATGCAGATAAGAAAAAAGGAGACGAGTCTAACACTGAAGAGGAAAGGCGATAACGAAAGGTAAAAGCTACAGGGAATTCTCAGGCACCTGATATTAGAGATTCGAGAGGAATGCCTGCCAAGAGGCATAAATTCAGATGAATTGAGTTCATCTACATCCTTCTATTATTTATTCATGCACATAAACGGTCATCTTGTAATCATAATATTTGAGCTCTATTTACTCATCCTATGCATCAATAAACAACTCAACACAAGAGATGCAAATTGACATATTAACACAACAATATCCAACTAAGTTATTGAAACTCAACTATTGATACCTCGTTCTCCATCCATATTACAAAATCGTTCCACTTTTTGTTTTGTAACATATTCTTTTCAAATTGCTTTGGATGGCAGCCATATTTCTCCTCCTGTCAAAACATGACACATGGACTAGTTAAACTAATTAATATGCAATCATTTACTTTTTCCAACGAAATTAAAAAAAATATATATCATTTAACATATTAAATATACTTACAAATGTACAGATCAAGACCTGTAAACCTTTCTGGCCACTGCAATGCGTGGCACGAATTTTCTCAAGCCTAGCCTTGGAGGCCTTGTCCTGAAACATATACTAATTCAATTTAACTATGCACAAATAAAATTCAAACATCGTTTAATAAATTTGATATAATCTTATGAGAAAATTCAAATACTTGTGTACTCTCCTCACCAAACTTCCTCCGCACATCAGACTTCTCATATGCTTTTACAAGCTCTCTCCATACTTTCACACTTACATCAATTGGCCTTTTTTTTTGCCTTAGCTCAAGAGGGATTTTTTTTATCTTCTTTGTTTGGTTGCACCAAAATCTCTTGCAGTTTTGAGAAATTTGTAGCTTTATCTTCTTTACAGACCAACCTGTGCCAAATTCATTCTCCATGTCATGGATAACTACTTTTTTCAAGTGCATGGGTATCTTTGAGAATGAAAAATGTAGATGATCTTTGAACCGTTGAAGGCATGATTCCTTCAACCTACTCACAAACGTTTTCCCAGCATCTGTCATTCGGACTTCCCCTGAAACCATCTCGTATTCTATCTTTGTAATTTAGCTACCAATGCAAGAATGAAAACATGGCGTGGTGGAAGAAGTCTATGTCCCAGGAGTGGAAGTCTCTGCTCCCTGTTCCACATTCCTAGAGTTTACTATCACTGATTTCCTCTTGGATCTTTTGCTTGATCTAGGAATGGTTAGGGAATCAATTGATTCCCTTTGACACAATTGATTTGTTTGCAATGTTTGAGGGCGTTAATAGATTGTTTTTCTATGTATTTGGAAAGTCTTGTCCAGTCCACATTAACCAATTTGTTCATTGCCTCTACCCCCAATATGGAAGCCAATTCCTCTTTATCTTTATCAGTCTCATGTCCCTATATATATTTAAATTATATTTCTTCTTTTGAATTTAGAAATAAAAAACTAAAAAGTAAAATTCAAAGAAACAATGGAAACATTTACAAATCTATAAATTGACAATGAATTACCTCATTGTGCTAAGAGTTTGCTGACAATGCTCGCTTCCCTCCATTGCTTGAAATTTTGAGGTGACCTAGGGAAAATTATTTTCATCCAGTCTGTGGAGGAAAACGAAGTACACACTATCAGGTATGAAAGTTTTCATCTAGTTTGTGGTATGAAATTTTTGTTTTGTGGGCAAATATGTCCGTTGGGTTTGCTTAGTGTTGATAACCTAGGGAAAATATGTTCGCTTGGTTTGCTTAGTGTTGATAACCTTATCATGAAAACTCTTTCATAATGCAATCTTGCATGAATTTTTCATGGCATCGGTGACTATGGCGTGGCTAGGCAAAACCAAGCAGTTTCTGCGTTTATTTTCAGCAGTTGCTTAGCAGTGACCGACCCAATTCCCAAATTTTCCAAGCAGTTCACTATTTCCTTGATACCCAGGTTAGGGAAAGAATACAAAGGCATCCTCGCTTCATGCTATAATATTTTGAGCCAAAGCTCAAATGGGTAGGGTAATTTTTTTTGTTAGTTTCTCAAAGGTTTTATAATTTATAATGATGGGACAATTTAGAGGTTTCCTGGATTGGTTAGGCCACAAACCAATAAACAATCATGAATTCAAATGCAATACAAAGAGCAGTAAATCATCACGAATTCAACCAAGAAAAAAAAATTGTAACCTTACCTATGGTGTCACAAACTAAAACAAATTTCTCATTAGTTGTTGGTAGCACCTTGCTCTCTTCCTTTACGCAACATTTTTCCCTTTTTTGTCAAACTTGATTTCTTCCTTCATGCGAGAAAGTTTAAATTTTTTATTTTGATTCATTAATCGACGCTTTAGTCGGCGTTAGTTAATGCCAACTTTAGCGCCAACTTTTGGTCGTTAATGTAATCTGTTTGGGACGTATAAGGCGACGTCAAGTGCTCCTAATTTAGCACCTATCATTGTTGTATAGTGACTATTTTGATTGTTGTGTATCACAGGATCTAGAGTGGTTGAAATAATTCCAACTCTTGCCTTTTTTTTGTGACCACCGCTATCTCATGGCTCCTTCATCGGCTCGATGTGGTAGAGCGGTTTTTACCGCGGTCCTGCAAGGTGCTTCATCCTTCTCGATGGTAGTGTGGTGAAAGCTTTTGTGGTGGAATGCAAGTCTTCCTTCTATTCCTAGTGGTGTTGCAGTGACTCTTGCAATCCCGCAAGTCTTCTACCATTGGTGTGTGGTAGTGCGGTGACCACCACTATCCCGCGGCTCCTTCATCAACTCAGTGCAGTAGAGTGGTTTTTACTGTGGTCCTGTAAGTTGCTTTTTCCTTCTCGGCAATAGTGCGTTGAAAGCTTATGTGGCAACATTTTTATTCACAGAGGAGGCCATGGAAAGAGGACGTGGACGGTGTAGAAATACTAAATCGCTGAGGAAAGTAGGTGGAAATAGATGAGACAACAGAATCTACAGATACAATAGAGGTAAGAAGAGAAAGCAACCTCAACCAAAGGAGGAAGGTGTTTATGAATTCACAAATGCTACAATGTAGAGGAGATAAAGTCATTTTTTTGTCCATGAGGCCTCTAAGGTCAAACTTGTTGGTTGAAAATGCACAGGAATGGTGATTAAATGTGATTCTATGATCAAGGGAAAATTTTGAAAATTAGGATAGCCAAAACATGATATCAATATGTCAAATATATGACTAAAGTGAGGTTTTGTGTTGGATAGCATATTCGTTGAAAATATAATTGGTGTACTAAAAATTATTTACTATGTTGTGTATTATAGGGGCGAGACGAGGCCATGGAAACAAATCGTGTCATACCAAATTAGGACACAATGGATGAAGTGGGACATCAGGTACTCAAATTTTCACTTAACTTAGGAAAAAATGATTTGATGGAATTTTGTGATACATCCATCTTTTTTCACAATATTATTGAAATTTATAATGTATTATCCAATCTTGACATAAATTAATGCATGTTGATTATTTTAGATGGAGATTGGAGCAAATGCAGAGCCTAAGTGTTCAACTAGGAAAAGAACAAGATATGTACGTGGACGTGGACCTAAAACTATTAAATCACATAGATGACAATGGGTGGAAGAGGATATGACAATGGATACTACAGACACAACAAATGATTGCACTGAAGAAGAGGTAGGTCAGGACTATAGTACATGGAATGAATACTTTGAAAAAATTGTTGTTTGTGGATGTTTTGTATGTTGTGGAAAGAAACGATTCAATCGATCAATTATACAAAGACATTACATATATGATGAGCTTCTAGTCGGTAGTATGCCTCCTACAATCGATTCAAATCCAATAGGAATTGTGGTGATGAAATTTCCAATTTGATATAAATAGCATGTATACTTCGTTTAAACATTGTTTTATATTATTTAAATAACTAATTTTTTCTTAATGGATACTTGCAGGATAAAGTTCTTGGTTTAAAGTTTCCTAGATCACCAAATTCTAGCCTAGAGGGAAATGATCATTTATCAGATGATACATCTAACAAAAATATATGCCAATATACCAGCTCGAAAGATGAGGAATTGATGAAAACAAGTAACAGAACAAGAACCGGTGTGAAGATGCATAATTTTCTTAAAGACAAGGGAAAGGTGGAATACATACCCTATGAGAATGAATGTGATGGAGATGATGACTTTCCCCTGAGTTTGAGATCAATTTACAAAGAGACATTTGATCGTCGACTATATTGTGCTTGGCCTAGTGATCAACAACTACCTAGAGTGTACAAGGTGTTTCAATTTTGGGGATACAACTACATGATACAACCCTCGAATATTCATGGAGAAAATCTAGGCCTCTTTATTGTCCAAAATGTACATGTGGGATCCAAACATAGAAACAATTCAGAACAAACCACTAGGAGATTAATGCCATATTATGGTCCATCATATTACAGTGGTGAATGGAGAAGGCTAGCAGAATATAAGCCTACCATGGCAGCATATGGTCTAAATTCGAATATGTATACACATCGTCTCCAATTGGAAAGTGGAAAAGAAATGAATAGAGGTCATCTTATGTATATAGATGGATGTGCATACACACACAAAAATATTGCAGGATTTATAAATAGTAGTAAGGGAAGGGACCCTACTGTAAGACCGAATTGTCAATTTGTTGAGCTTATAAATGATAAAGATGGAGATATGGAAAGAGAGATTGATAGATTGATAATGGTTGAGGCTATTATGGACCTTACCATTAGGGATGAGTTATTGATTGATTACCCCTTCTTAAAATGCACTCCTGCGCAAAAGAAGAAGGAAGAACAAGGTCTCCCTAAGGATGTTCTTAAGGGAAGAAAACCAAAGAATAATGAGTGTGGACTGATGTTTTATAAACTATGTTGTCAAAATTGTGCTTTATAGCAATTATTGTATAAAAAAGGTAGTCTATAAAATAACATTCCATTATTCATTTGATGTATATATGTTCATACAATTTATATAATGTCTAATATATGTATGTCGTTCATGTGCATGTATTTTTCTATGAAGATATTTTGGACCTGAAATGGATATTTGTCATACATTATGATCCAAGATTAAGGCATGTATTTGACAATGCATTAGTGGATACTGAGTAAAACAATGATGGCCAACAAAATGAGAGAGAGGGATTAGAAAACATTCCAAGAAATTGACATCCATGATGATGTTGAAGATGGTTATGTTTAGGAACAAGAAGACAACAATCCAGACTTAGATGATGTTATGGAAGACAACAATATGGATGGTATAGAAAATGATGGTCCAAATACATCTGGTAACAATATAGATGGTCTACAGTCAAATTTCAATGATGATAAAGATGATGCAGGTCAAGATGACGATGATGATAATATTAAATACTTGAAAGAACATATGAACATTGACAATGATACACTGGATGACATTGTAGCAGACAATAATGTTAATGACCCAGACTTCTAAATTTTCAGAATTATTTGCAATCCATGTTTAAAAAAGGATGATTCTTAT
Source organism: Sequoia sempervirens (assembly GCA_007258455.2). Taxonomy (NCBI): domain Eukaryota; kingdom Viridiplantae; phylum Streptophyta; class Pinopsida; order Cupressales; family Cupressaceae; genus Sequoia; species Sequoia sempervirens. The sequence goes on along the minus strand of VDFB02000017.1, from coordinate 92,212,430 downwards.
GGCCTAAACTTTGAAATGCTTCAGTAATATTATGTTGTACTTGGACAATTGAAAACTTGTTTTATTCTCCTAGCAAGCTTTTTTTTTTCCATTATAATTCTAGACCAAACAACATTTGCGGGGATGGCCTTTTACACCAATCTTAATTTGTATGAAGTTCACGAACCTATTGTCAAGTAGTAAATTCCTTTCGTAGACAGGAAATGTAAAGGATTCATTTAAGAAAAGATAAGTAGTCTCTTTCTGAGGGTAATCCACATGCAAAAAGTAAAAAGCACATAAAAAACAATTGTATAGTAGAAAATCAAATTCAATCATTTATGTCTTATTTCGCTTGCACACTTATCTGAAAGACATAGGGTATTAACCATAAATTTCCCTTGACAAAGCAAACAGGTGCTTTCATTTATTTTTACTGTATATCTCAGAAGTGAAATTGTTGTTACATAATGATGCATTGAGAAAATAATATATACAAAAAAATGCAAAGAAAATGTTTGAAATTTAACATGCAACCTACTGTGTTGTGCTGAAAGGAATCAAGATTAACTAGGACAAGAAATAAAAATAAAATTTTGATGATTGTACTTAAAAGTGAATAGGATATGAAAAGTGTGGACAGTGATGATGCTGAAATTGAAAACCCTGATTCCGATGATATTATTGTTTTATGTCATTCGAGATAAAGAGCACATACAATTTTATATACATAGCAAATGAAGATTTGAAACTAGTAAACTGGAAATGTAAATACTTTAAGATTTTTCCTTAAACAATAATTCACATACTCACTTACAAAAAAGGGTGAAGCATTTTTTATTCAAACTCTATTTTATTTAATAGACATAACAATAAAAGAATATTTACAAGTACAAGAATATATACACTGTTTCATAGAAAATAAGGAATGTTTCATAGAATATAAAAGTACAAGAATATATCATCATCATCATATCCTTAATTACCTATTGCAATATCCTTAAATTGTTCAATCTTTGGTATGAATTGTTGGCAGAAAAAATTAGGATTACTTGGATGCTTCTTCCATTCATTTTGTATCAACATATGTTCGTGAAGACACAAAATTTAATAAAATATTAATGCACGTAACTCACAATTATTTAAATAAGCAACTTTGTTAACTTTATTATTTTTAAATAGTTTCCATTTTTATGTTGAACATGTAACAAGGAAAAATAAGCTCAAATTTTCAAAAAAATTAGCAGCTCTACCAACATCCACAATAAATGCTTTACTGTATCAGCATATTCATTCACATAAGCATAGTATTGAGGCTCAATAACTGATATTCATTCAAATATAAGAAGAAATAAGTATGGAAAACATAAGAAAAATACAAAATGATAACACAATCATGGAGAATATCTGATAATAAGATGTTCTCCATTATATTGCTTCAATTGATACATATTAATAACAAAAGTCTTCAAAATGGAAATGATATATGATGATGATAATTTAAAACTAGGCCTTGGTTTCCTATTTATATAGGAAGCAACAAGCTACAGGCCTTTTACAAAAAGAAACGACCTTTCATAACTACTTTTACTAACAACTATTTAATTAGCATAATTAAGGAAATAACAAGACTTAAGACATTTTGACATATGGTTCCATTATTCAACGTAGAAGACCTGTGATCATTGATCTGGAAAAGTTTTCCTCTCCATGATGAATGTACAAATGCTCTCGCCTTAGTGTCCTATTCTTCTGAAACCAAATACTTTTCATCCCATTGATACACCCTAAAATCTAATGGCCACTTATATTCCTGGATCTTTTGCATGTTTGCAAGATGAGTTTACCATCGACTATCTAGTAATACCTTTGTATCATTGAAAAACTTAAGGTATCGCGCATCAAGAGCAATCAACCCATCCATGATTTGATTTAACCTGGGAAGACTGGTATCATCATCCTCCTGTATTCGAGTTATGCACTTATGAACAACCTGACTGAATTCTTTCTTCCACATATCCATGTCCTTCAACTGATCACCATCTCTCACCATTTCAGGTATATACCACTGTTTGCAGGTATGGAATAAATCCATTCATGTTACAATCTTTGTATCAAACCCTTGTACATATTGAAATTCATCAATAATCATCTTCACAGTTTGTTCAGTTGGCTTTAATGTTGTGGGTGCATCAGGACTTTTGTGTAGAACTTTGCATAACTTAGCGAAAGTGTGGTGAAGAGGTTGCCACCTTTTGAAGAAAGGATCTAATACAAGCATATGTGTCTTTATTTGATCCATTGCCTGCTGAAGTGTTTTATAACTATCATGCACATTCTCCAGTTTATCCATAACTGATTTTATCCTATGCTCAAGAATCTTTTCCATAACTTCACAAATTCATCTTTTCACTTCATCTTGGGTTTGATTGTTGGCCTTCTTTACATCGTCCACTTCCTTCTCTGGAGATTTTACTTGTTCTACAGAAATGTTCTTCACAATATCCATTGGAGCAATAGGAAGCCTGTATAACACCATCTCCTTGCTTTGTGAGGGTCCTGCTCCTCTTAATTGTTCTTTCAATTTGACATTCTCCATGAACAATTTATTAACTTCATCATTTAGGAACCTTTGTTCCTTTTCATACTCCTTTAATTTGTCTTCTAATCCCTTAACAGTTGCTCAAGTGAACATGGCCAAATGCATGGTCATTGTGGCTGCCTCCAAAGGGGTGGTATCTTGTATTGTCCTTACCATCGCTGCCCTTTCATCCCTTGAATTGCATCCAATAATTTTGGCTTCTGTGTATTTTTTTGTTTGATCCATATGGCCAAGGTTTTCAATCTTTGGGTTATACCCAATTCCACTCACGCCTTCATTGGAGTCAAATTTTGCAACTAGCATTGGATCTTCCTAAACCCACACTTGATCAAGCATAAACATTTTCTTTAATTCCAAGCTAAGGAAAATGAGCATATTTCTCTTCAAGACCATTTCTCTAGCCTTCTAGGGGCTAATGTCAATGTTGTCAACTCTTAATTCCTAGAAATTCTATGCTACCATTTCATTTTTCTTTGATTCTCCAATTCCTCCTTCAGTTGATTCCATCCTCTCTTGAAATTATTTTATCTTCATCTTCATCTAGAAATCCTTAAACTCAAGAGTCTTAATGAATTCATCATCTTCTATGAATCTCCTAGCTGTAATTTCCCTTTCATCTTCATGTACCTCTGTACTTGTTTTTTCTACATCACCCATCCTTTCATCATGTTTATGGGCATTGGTCTCAAGGATGGGCTAATCAAATTCAATATCACCTTTCAATGACTACAGTACTATAGCCACTTCATCAGTATCTCCCACCTCTTAAGTAGCCTCATAAGGTACTAATTGTTCAATGCTTCTTGTCTTCTATCTTTTGGGAGGTAACCGCTCCATGGGAGGCTCAAAGGTTTCACCTGGGGTATGCTCTGTAGTTGCACCACTATTATGTTCTTCGAGATATGCTTCCTTCTTTTTGCACAATTCTTCAAATCTACCAATTATCAATTCTATCCTCTTTATGGGGTCCTTTTCCTCAACAAAGTATCCTAGGAAATCCTTGGACCTCCACTTCGTCCTTTCTTCAACCTTCTTCATATATTCCCATTTTTTCCTTCTACTAAATACATCATTATAAGTAATGCAGTTCCTTATGACATCTTCTTCAAAATCCACTTGGTGTCACACTGTCATTTTGGTAAGAAGATTATGCCTTATGTTGTTCATATGATTTTCAGGGTCAAAGGCTCTTTCTTTTCTAGATTTCAATGCATATCTTGTCTTCAAATAATACTGTAACTCCTCTAGTGTGTCTGAGCCTACAATCCAATCTTCACACTTGGTTTGGTTTGGTAGGAAAGTTCCTTTCTTCTGCTTGTGCATTACATCTTTCTCCATCCACATCATTTTCCACATAAATTCAAGAAATGCTAATATGAGGGGCACAAATTTTGACAGTATGTGTGGAGTAACAGGGCATCCATAAACTCTTATTATTGTAACTTCCGGGAGGAAGAACCAATCTCCAAAATTGTGTGTATGACCTTGCTCTGGTCTTAAAGCCAAAGGTCACACTAGTTGCAACATTTTGGTTGGCAATCTTGGTATTGCATACCCAAGAACTCGAAGGATTATGTGTACAAAGTCTTCGTAGAATACAACAAAGCTTGAATTCTTGCACCAATTGTCCCAAATATAGCACCATTTCTGGACAGTTGTGGGATTCCCTTGCTCATCTACTATAGCCAAGTCCATTCTTTTAGTCCAATGGTCCCTATTATGGTACAATATCAGATGACACATTAGGGAATAGTGTCTAAATGTAATAAGTGCTCTATCCTCTATAACTTGGGAGAATTCATCATCTAATTCCTTCTCAAGGTATGAAGCAAAGTCATATTCAATATTAGTTTCGGGGCTTTGAATTCTCATGGCCATCATCATTAGGCCTATTGGAATTTTATCTTGAGCATCTATCCCCAACACTTGGCAAAGAGCTAAATATGTATTCACAAAGTAATACTGAAAATTTGTCACATTAAATGGTTTAGTAGTGGTAGTAGAGATGGAGAATGTTCTGTTACCAATGCCTCTTTTCATATATAGGGGTACCTCATCACTTCTATAAGTATTTTTTAACCTAGCATAATCCTCCTCACTTTTCTGCAGATTTATCTTGGTTAGAGCCTCCTTGTTTAATCCAAAACACTCTATGATGGCTTTTATAGTTACTTCTACCAATATTGTGTTGTTTGGAAACCTTATTGTGGGACAATCAACCTTGCTATATCCAACATCCAAGCATTTGACATTGGAATCTTCTCATTTCTCTTACTGTAAAAATACCAAAATAGGTCCCAACCAGATTTGGAAATGAGGGCATCCCTACAACTTTGTGCGGCACGTCCACGAGAAACTTCTTATTACCCTCTTTAGTAGACCCTGGAAGTATATCTAATATGGACTGATGGAGTGGTCTCTTCTTTACTTTAGGTTCTTCATCTTTAATTTTAGGCTGACTTTCTCTTACTTCTGATTGTTTTGTTTTAGGATGAAGTGCTTTCTTCTTTGCTTTAGGTTCTTCATCTTTACTTTTAGGCCGAATTTCTTTTAATTTTGTTCCTTTTCTTTTAGGAGGCATGTTTCAATTTTCTGTACTATGGCTTCAGATGACAAAACCTTGAAATATTTTTTATATGTTATAGAGCTCTTTCAGAGAGTTGTCGTGCACTTACCTGATTATTTCATGCTTGCAGTAATTCTTCTTGTATCCTTAGCTCCTTCCACAATAGTGCACTGTAATTGAGTGCGATATTGGGAAAACTCACTTATCTTTGGATGGCGCGGTATTCAGTCATATTAGTTTTGGAAACTCTTAATAATTTAACACCATTTAATTTTGGCAACTGATGTGATTTTCTGCATGTATTGGTGTAAATTGTAATGATGCCACGATTACCGTACTACCGCCATCTCTTATTATACCCATTGCGGTATGGTGGTGTTTTTCCCTTCCCAAGAAGGCTTCTTACTATGGGGTTGTGGTGTATACCGCTCTACCGCATATGTTGCTCACCTTCCCGATGGTATAATAGTGTATGATTTTGATCATTACTTGAACAGTATCGATGAGACAATCTTATTTGTCTTACCGATATCTCAATGTCTCATCGACATTAGATCTTATGTTCCTCTGATGTTGGCTGTCGGTGTCGATGAGACAAGTTAATATCTCTTGCCGATATGCCACTGTATCATTGATATTTTCCTTTGGTGGTATTTCTTTATATATTGGTGTAACTCTGTCATGTTGGGGAGACTTGTGATTATCACTACGGTATAGTGGTGTTTTTCCCTTCCCTTCTATTGTTTACCACACTACCACCTTGCTCAAGGCTTCTTGTTGCGGGGTTGTGGTGTATACTACTCTACCGCATATGTTGCTCACCTTCTCGGTGGTATAGCGACATATGATTTTGATCATTACTTGAAGAGTATCGATGAGACAATCTTATTTGTCTTACTGATATCTCAATGTCTCATCAACATTACTCCGTTATATCCAAGAGTTGTGTTTCGTCGAGCACTTGTCGATATACCTTGTTGATGTGACATAAGTGATTCTCTTCTCGATATGCCCGTATCTTGTTGAAATTTCACTATTTTACATCATCGATGAGACATATAAATAAGTCTCTTCGACATAGGGGTGTCTAAACAGGTGCTAAACCCGAAGCTAAACTCAAAGCTAAAGTTGGAGCTAAAAACGGCGCTAAAGTTGAAGCTAAACTCGGAGCTAAAGGCAACGCTCAAGGCGGTGCTACACTTGAAGCTAATATCCATGTTAAAGGTGGTGTTACTTTAGGCGCTAATTAGCGCCGACTTGTACTGATTGGTGCAATAAACACCAAAAAATGTGCCATCCCGATAAATAGCACCGACATTTTTCAAAAAATTGCCAAAAAATACATTAAAATAGTGGGTGGAAGAAAAAAAAGGAGCAAAAAATGGAGCAAATCATAGGGATTTGTTGTAGTGAATCTAGGCACAACCACCATAGGTTTGGTTTGGGATGAGGATAAGTCAAGCTCTTGAAATATCTAAGCTAGGTCATAATTTTTAGATGTGTAAGAATCCCACTCCCATTCATTAGAGTCGGTTTCAATATGACATTCCTTAGATATCTCGATTTTATTTGAAGCATTAAATTTTTCACTTGAATGAAACTTAGTATGAGGAGGACTCACCTTTGGTGGTACATACCCTAACCCTGTGTTCTTTGGTAACCAGGGAGGTAATATTGGTTCTGTCATTCCATGTTTGTTCAAACCAAGACTGCTCTGTCCATCATAACCTTATCGTCTCATGATCTTAAACCCTTTTCAATATTGCTCAACCAGTATTTGCTTAGGCTTAGTATCTTCTTCCTCCTTTTAAATCCATGTAGAAATATCCTCACCTATAGACTCTTTGCTCAATTCACCCCACTTAGTGAACGTAGTAGGAGGATTATGAATGAGGACTTTAGTTTCCTTCTTGATAGGATAAGGTTTCTCATAAGATTTTGGCGATGTGGGAAACTTCCCAACACAAAATAATCTCTCAATGTTATATTCACCACATCTCGTGTCATGGATCTAGACCTTAGGTTTGAGGGGGGTAGTGGATGGAGTGGATGATTCAGCTTATGAAGATGGATCGATATAATGTGGTGAGGCAAAGGATGAAGCTTCCTGATTGATAGGAACTTGATGCTTAGTAGTCCCTTTCAAAGTACTACAATATTGGAAGGGGTCAGGATCACCTGCTATAGTGATTTCGGTATCATTGTACGAAAACTTAAGGTACAACCCACATGGCGTGAATCCATGGGCGACCAAGGAGAAGATTGTATGGTAATTCTAGATCCAAGACTTGGAATATCGTGTTTTGAATAGAAAATCCAACTATTATGGGAAGTGTGATTATACCCTTGGATGAGTGCCCAAATTTTCTTAGACTCGTCTATACAAGCTTCAGAGAATCCCAATTTTGTGAACAATTTTAGGGTGCATATATTCAAATATGCTCCACCATCTACCAAGACTCATCTGAATTTGTGTTTATTAATGTATACTTCAAGGTTAAATGGATCATTATGGTTTGTTCATTGTGCAGGAAGATCTTGCTCGAAAAATGTGACATGATGGGTTGTAGCTAAGTATCCTCCCATGGCCTGAAATTGGTTAACATTTAGGTCCATGGGAATAGATGTTTCTTGCAAAGCCTTGTCTAGAATGGCCTTACATTTAGGAGATATACGAAATAACTCAAGAATGGATATTTACATTGGAGTCCTTCCAATATGGTCTAGGAGATTATATTGAGTCTTCGGTGGTGGATTAGAAGCAACCCCTTACAATGTCACTTTAGCTCTATGAGTGGTAATGACACAATTTGAATTTTTATTGATAGTAACGGTAGCGACATGGTTATCAAAGGCCTAAATGTGATTGACGGTATAGTCATATGAGACATTGGTATAATTGGTATTGTTCCTTGAGCTGGAGGATTTTCCCTTTCCATGGTCTTGTAGGGGAGTCTTGAATATGGTATGGTCAACATTTGTCTTTACTTGTGAATTGTCCACTGATATGTCACCTTGTTCAATAAGGTCCTAGATGAGATCTTTAAGTCTCCAAAATGATGATGTTTTATGTCCCTTCATACAATGGTATTCACAAAATTCATTGTCATTCCACCATATTGGTTTGACTAGTGTTGGTTTGTATGGTTTGATATCTAGAAGTCAAATGAAATTGGTGTTGCAAGTATGAGCTAGTCTAGTAGTGTTGTCATTAATGTTGTCATTGATGTCTACACAGTTCAGTATGTTGCAGATTGTACATGTATAGCTAAGATGTTGTCGAGATGTTGTGAGTACATGGAGCTATCTTTATGGTGTAGCAGATGTGTTGGTTTGATGAATTTCCAAGTGCTTTTGAGAAAATTAATGAAGAAGAGAAGTCAAAATGATGAAAGTGTTCAAAATATGCTTCGGTATGTGCTCTGCATTTCTCTTGTGTTGATCCTATGCTTGTGTGGATCTGAAGGTTTGATAATGGTGATTTAGTGGTGATATCTCCTAAGTTTTAGCTTCTGGTTTGATGGTACGCGAAAGTTACATTCACCAGTATGTGAACTGTTCTGACAGAGTTGGTCTTCTGTGGACTGGGAGAAATATTGTTGCTTTGCATTCCTCCTCTATTTTGTTTTAGATCTTTTGGATCTGAAATATGTCTTGTGAAGGTCCTTTTTGTGCTCTGGCAAAGAGGTTTGAATATTGGTGATCTAGAAGTCATGTTTCAGTATTTCAGTATGAGTTTATATAGTTTGGACAGACTGGTGAAAGATGTTCAGTGATTGAAGTTTTTTGTTTTGCTGTGAATGTATCTGGAAGATTTTGAGATGTATTCTTGTGCATAAGGAAGCATGTTGTGGTGTTGGTGTGTCATCTTCTTGTTGGGAAGTGTGTACATCAACGCTCTTTTGTGTTTTCATTAGGTTTGGTCGACCTGTTGTTTACACTTCATTCGAACAATAAAATTTAATTAAGGAAGTGTGTGGTTGATTTGAAATATTATTTTTGATCTTGAAAAATGTCTTTTAGTGGTCCACTCTCATTCCTTTCCACTGCAGAAATGTTTGAGTCGCCGACCTATTTTGAATTTATGAAATGAGATAATTGTGGCCGACCTTGGAGAAAGTTTCTAAGGATGAGGATGGTATAAAAGCAAGTCTAATTGTGAAGAATTGTATTATAGTGTGATGCAAAGTGACGAAAGTGAGCCACAAATCATAAGAGCAGAAGTGTGTGTGTGTGAGTGAGTTGTGACAATAGTTCTTCATTGTGTTGAAGGCAGTGAGATAAAGGTTTTTGCAATCCTACGAATGTGTGTTAATTTTTGTGGTGGATCTTTTGTTCTCTTTTGTATCTATAGGCAGTGAGCCTCCCTATTGGACAGTGAGTCCTTTCTGTAGGCAGTAAGCCTTTGTACTTGGACATTGGGTCCTCTTTTGGGTAGTGAGTCCTTGGCAGTGAGCCTTTGTATTCAGTTTATAATATTTATATTGTGAGCTAACCCTCACCATGGTTTTTCCCTCATTGGGTTTTCCACGTAAAAATATGGTGTTCATTGTGTTGATTTACTTTATGTTATTTGTGTTTCATGCTCTTACTTAATAACATAATAATGTGGTTGTGGAATTAATAATTATTGGAGTTTTAAGTTTGAATTATGTGACAGCTGATTCACCCCCCCTCTTAGTTATTTTGTGCCTGTTTAACAATTGGATTGTAAGAGTTTCTTTAGGAGTAATTCAATGGGTTCCCCTAAAGGTGTGTATGTTCATTTTGCCATGTTTTCTCGTGAGGGGCCTCTACGTTGTTGATTGTTTTGGACTATGTTGTTTGGTTCTAACTTGGTGTTGGATTGTTTTGTATAGAAGGACCTTTAACATGAATGGTGGGGTGAACCTTGTCAACCATTTTCACATCAACTACCCCATCATTGGTGGCATTTTTATTTCTAGACCAGAATTTACCCTTGTCATTAGGATTGTTTTGGTTTTCTTTGAAGATCTTAACTAGTCCTTTTGAAACAATAGCTTTCTTAATGGAGACTCCCCTTTCAATGAAATCCTTAAATATGTTGCAACAATGGATTTGAAGTTGAATCATCAATTCTTTGTTGAGGTTTTCTACAAATATGGGGACCAACTATTTTTTTGGTATGTGACAAGGAAATTTGCTAGACATAGTTTTCCACCTTTAATAAAATGATGTATGCAACTCCCCTTCCTTTTGTTTGGTTGTACATAATTTCTCTAGGGTTATGTCACTTTCGATGTTATAGGAAAAGTGTGTGATAAACTTTTCAGCTAGTTTGTTCCATGTTCTTATCCCAGGAGGAAGATGTCTGAACCACTCTACATCCTGCCTCAAAAGGCTACATGAAAAGAATCGCATCAAGTACGTAAGCTCAAAAGTAATGTGCATACATGTAGTGTTAAACTCCCTTATGTGTTTTATTGGATCTCCTTTCCCCTTATACTTTTTAAATATTGAAACGTTGAAGTGTGGTGGGAAAGGTGGCATGTATATGCTTCTATCAAAGGGATAAGGACATAATTTTTCCATTGAGTATGTTTTCTTTGTTGTACCCACTTGCATGTTTGTCATTTTTTGTTACATTTGTTGCATTTGTTGCATCAAAGTTTTCATAGGTGATCGTGGTATGTTTGGTTGACTTTGCACAAGAGGGTTGGTGTTGGTGTTGGTGTTGAGGTGGTTGTAAGATGGACTTTAGTTTTGAAAGCTAGATGCAAATGTTAGATTTGGGTTGGTGTTTTGTTGCAAAATATTTTGATTACCTTGTTGGAAGTGAGATGTGAACGTGGTATTGGTTTGATGTTATGATGGAGGTGGGTTGATATGTTGAGGTTGTGATACAAATTTGGTGTTTGGAGTGACATGCTATTGTGATGGAGGTTGGTTGGCGTTCAAGTTTGATGCAAAAGAAATTTTGGTGTTTGGTGTAGTGTTGGTCATTTGGGTTGGCACTCTTGATGTGGCAATGTGAATCCTTGTTTTTCTTGGTGGGTTTGGGTTTATGCTGGTTGATGGTGTGGTGTTTTGAGTGGATGTTGTGCTAAATGGATTTTCAAAAGTCATACCCATGGAGCTAGAGGATGAAGCAAATCGATTACTAAATGTAGGAGTTGGTCCTTGCGATGTTGCATTTGTTCTCTTGGTCCCAAATGTTGGAGGAGAGGGGATGTGTGTAGTTGTCACATTATGTGTTGTTCCCCGAAATGGAAAACTAGTGTGCATTTTTTGTGAGGATGACTGACCTTGTGAAAATGTGTTGTGACCAAGACCTTGAGTTTGTTTTTCTACAATTGTGGAAGTGTCAAAATCAAAGGGGAGCTTAGCACCTTTCTTGGCAAGTGCAAGAAAATATTTATTAGGATCTGCATTGACTAGTTCCTCTACAATTCACACTATCTTAGGATGTTGGGAAGCTTCTTCAATTTCCTCAAGTGTTAGATTTTGGTTAACCTGCTTCAATGAAATTTTTTCAAATGGATTTGAAATTTCACTTTGTGTTGGTTAAGGTTGGTTTGATGTTAATCCAAAGTTCATGTTGTATAATGTCCCCAATTTTTATGAGTTAGCATAAAATTAAATAATTAATTTATGTTACAACTAAAATTAATGGCGCAAAAAGTAATTTAAGTTATAAAAGAATTACAGTGAATTAACTAAGTTACCTTTTTAAGTGGATTCCCAAAATAATTAAATAAAAAGTGAAAAGGAAAAAAAGATTGAGAATTCAAGAATACACGAGGAGTTACAATAGGAGGAGAATAAGAGTTTGCAGGAGGATTGTGCAAAGGGGTTGGTTTTTTAATTGGGAAACAAGTTCTTGTTTGGTTGAACAGAGTTCACCCAAAACTTTGTGAGGATGAAACACTTCACAAAGATTATCTTCTACGGAGTTGAGAGACACTCCCTAGATGATTGCTAATAGTCTCATTTTTAGGGACCGTGGTGAAATTAATTGTGATAATTTAATGGAGTTTGTAATAAGGGATTTGAATAGAATATGAAGATGTTGTAAGATGAATTGTTTGTATTAGAATTTATGTAGGATGTTATTGCTAAGTGATCAAATTTACGTGTTGGTTTTACTTCTAAACAATAAGAGTGTCGATATTTATCTTATTACATAATGGTGATATTGCTAGTCACAACATACAAATATTGAATTTATTTTATATTGCTTCCAATAATCCTAGCCATCGTATTATCTGTTGATTATCCAAAATATTGAGAGGGGGGTGAATCAGTAGTCCATTAAACCATTCAGCTATAGAGCATCCAATTATTAAAGCAAACATAACTGTAAACAAGAATGAAGACATTGAAATGAACATGACACCACAAAACACATCAACACTAGATTTTTATGTGGAAAACCCAAAATGGGGAAAACCACGGTGAGGATTAGCTCACAATATATTATATCTGGATATAGTATATTATAGGGCTCACTACCAAGACTCGTTGTCCTTAAAAGGCTCACAACCTGAGTACAAAATGAAATGGATAACCACTGAGATACAAAATGATGTGGCTCATTGCCAAGACTATGAATTGATGAAATACACCTTTTATGTGTTGAGTTCAGTTCTAATGAGGCTCTAAATGTAAAGTACTACTCTGCTCAATAGTCACAAAACAATTATGCTTTGATCCTTGACTTCTCCCTCAATACATTACTCGCATCTGATAAATCATTTAGGCTCGCACATTCACATATCTCTCAATCTTCTTCGCATCACTTCACGCACACCTTGCACTCCCTTTCAACTCCAATATGTCTCATAAATATACAAGTATATTTCATCCATCAATTAGGTTGACCTAATTAGATGAGAACAAACCAATCAAAATAGCTCTTTTCAGCACCATATAAGATTTAAAATAACTTTTTTCCCATGTAGTGCTCAATATCAAGTTGGTATAGATTTGTAAAGGATTCAACTAACATCCTAAAAGTATAATTAATCTTCTTAATACATGGCATATATTAGGTCGGCCAAGAATATGACCTAATCACAAAAACTCCAAACCAACACTTACATCTCAAGGTAAAAACCTTCCAAATTGATATTACTTCAGTTTCTCATCACATTAACATCAAAGAGACTACCATTAGAACCACAGCTTCAAAACGTGCTTCTTAAGAAAATGCGGAGTCTCCCACACTGGTATATTGAACATAGAAACACCTGTAGTGTATAGAGTTGAACTTTGTCATTGATAACTTTCTATACACAAGAGCAGAGTCATATCTTCTTCTTGTGGTGAGTTTCAGACTCAAAAACCAATGCACTGGACCATAACATTATCAACAAAGAACACTTCTGGTATAAATCAGCTTCTGGTATAGATGATGTTGTTTACCAAATATGCTTGCCACAATGTTGACATCAATGACAACACTAGAACAACCAAATCAACCTATATACACTTCATGATAATTTTGCTAGGCTCCCATACTTCCAACAATCTCCCCCTTTGGAATTGATGGAAACATGAATTTCAAAAACATTTTAATCCCAATATGAAACAACTAAATACTCCCACTTTCAAGGTTAATGCTCCTCATTTACAAAAATTTTCTTGACAAAAAATGTTTTTCCTCTTACTATCTATCTCTCTCCCCCTTTGACATCAATGGAAAAGGTCATGTAGGGGTCTGGTATGCTTCCACGAATATGTATATGCATAAAAAATTAACCAAAACAAAATGATATGAAAATATTAACTTGAAGAAGAAGATCCTTTGAGGTTCTTCAAGGTATCCTTCCATGTACCTTTGCCTTCTTCCCACAATCCTTTTGTACTTGCAAGAATCTTGTATAGTAGTTCAAGCTTAGTTAAAGACTCTATACCTTCTTCCATAGTGTTGGGAGTGAGATTTATTTTTGATAGATTACCAACACTGGCAAGGGCACTGGATACAAGAATATGCCTGAGTTTTACCAAATCTCTATGTGCCACATACTGCTTGATCACTTTTGTTCTCTGATTTTGTAGGGAAAATAATTTATCCTATAGTTGCACAATTTAGGACCATCTCTATTTGTACCTATCATTTGCCAAGTTATACACATCTACTTGAGTACACAATCGAATTTCATTCTTTCTTATTTCGTCTCTCCTATTAGACCAATTCAAGCAGAAAGATACTAACCCCTGAGCTTCTTTCTCACAATCTTGAACATCCTTTAATTCCTTCACCACTTTATGGTGTGCATCTACACATTTCTTCTTGATGACTTCTAGATTTTCTTCTGTAGACCTATTTCTTGTTTGTACTTCAAGTCCAAAGATGTATGCTTTCAGAGAGTTAATCATACTCTTGATATTTTCCACAATGGATGTAGATGAACTAAAGCTAGCACTGGGAATTACTTCTTGTAACTCTTTTATTGCTTCTCGAATATTTGTGATTTCATGCTCATGTTGAGCTCTCTCAAATTCACTTCCTTCTAGTTTTGTGATTTCTTGCTTGATAATAACACTCTTTCTCTTCTTTCCAGTTCCTATTGCACTTCCAGAGACTTCGATCATGGAAATTTCTTCCACATCTGTCTTGTTAGGGTTCTTGGGGATCTCTAGAAGAAATTTTTCATAATGGTCAATTTCTACCTCAATTACTTCATAATCCAATTCAGAAATCCACACAAGTTTGAATTCAACTACTTCCATATAACAGAAATTTGTAGAGACAAGGAAATTGATGTTTCCAAAGTATTTTTCAACCATATTTTTTGAAATTCTTGTTCTCTTATTCATTCTCATTTGAAATGTTCCAAAGAATACTACAAGAGCAGTTTCTTGAGCATCCAAACCACCAAGATTTGTCATGAGATTCCTACTTTGGTAAGCTATTGGTTATGTTTTTGTCCATTCCACCCTTCCAATCACCAGTAACTCTTTCATAAAGTAAAAGAGTAAGCAAATTGTTAAAGTACTGTACCAGAATGTACTTTTCTTATTCTTCTTGATTTCTTTCAAGTTCTTCAATAGATGTTGTTGAAGTAGCTCACAAAGGTCATAAATCAGTACCATTCTTGACCATATCAAATGTAATGTATGCAGAAGCAATAGAAACTGTGTAATTGTTACTTGGTAGGAATTTTTTTTGTCCAATAATCATTGTAGCATACCGAATGATCGAATCTTCCTTCAAGGGTTGCACCAGTCATCTCTATTATCTCTTGATCATTAACAATCTTTCGTCTTGGAACTGGTCCAAAGAAACACAAACTAGTCACATCTCTTATAGCTTCTCTAGTTATTAGGTGTGTTTCATCAATCCAAATAGATTCACCATGAATCCTACTTAATTCCATTCATATATACTTCTTATCAAATTCAAACAACGAGAATTTGCACCATACATCCAGTTTCTTTTCAACTAATATTTTATATGCACCATAATTTTCTCTCAATTCATTCTTCCACAAAATACTTAATTGAACCAATGATATTTCCTCAATTTTTCCATAAATATATACATAAATGTCTTTAGTAGGTAATACTCTAAGAGAAATTCTAGAAAATGCACCCACTGAATCTTCCAACAAATTTTTCAAAGAATACTTCCTTGATTTGATTTGCAACTTTTTTGAGACCTTTGAATTGTTCATTGCATAAAATTAAAAGATTCTAGAAAATTGTTTAAGCAAAATACCTCTGTAATTTTCCAAACAAAGAGTAGGGTTTGATGTTTAGCTTCCGGAGCACGCTTCGATTCCACTTGTTCTTCTTCAATTTCCTCTTTCTTTCCCACCAAAACCAAATCTTTAAATTCTTTTGTATGGAATTGCTTTGGTTTCTTCAAGCTTCCTCTGCATGCATCTCCTTTTTCACAAATGCTTTTCATCGAATGTGTTTGTCATAATATTTCTGAATTTGTTTCTTTCATCCCAAATACTTCTACAATAAATACTTCAATTTGCAAGTAGATCACCTCAAAATTCATGTGCACTTCCATCCTTTCAAATTCTACGAACTTCATTCTTCACACATGTGTGTCTAAAAATTCCTTTCGCATGAGATCTTGAATTCGTAACCTTATTAAATGTAGTTTTGTCATGATATGACATCATATATCGATGAAGGGTTTATTAAAAAAAATTATTATTGCTCCCCCTTAGCCATTGCTTGGATTAATTTTTGATGGGCGTATCTACACCAGAAAGTGGCACAGATAAAACTGATGAGTTTGATTTACCTTGCTTAGATTCTCCTTCCATTTTTTAGATTTTTTTCATTTCCTTTCTAATATCTTTCGGATCAATGATTGGTTCATATCCCTTTACCGGATAGTCATTTTTCAAATTTATGTTTTTGCAGTCTCTGGTAAAGTGTCTTGATTTGTTGCAATCATAAGTAGTATTCTTCCATCTGAATTGTCTTTTACTCAGTCTATATTTGCACTGGTTAGCCTTGTTTCCACATAGTTGGAGTGATAACAATAGCCATTAAATGAATAAAATGCCTTGTTCAACTTCTTACCTCTATATTCCATAACTTTATGTCCAATCCTCTTGCATTCAAAATATTGACTAGAGAATGATAAAGTATCATTCATTCTATTTTTGCAATCTTTTTCCTTATGTCCAAATCTATTATAGGAATGACATACACCATTGAAAGATAAGTACCTTTGAGCATTAGGTTGTCTAATAGGATTCATTCTAGTATTGCTTCTTAGATCTTTGAATCGTCCACCATTGCAATGAGTCTTCATGTTAGGGGGTTGATTTACCTTTGAAATTTGTCCTTCTTCAAATCCAAAACCACTTTTATCCATAGAGGGTCTCTGAGAAGTAATCAACTCATCAAGCATTGCAGTGCTTGCCTTGAATTTATTCTCATGTCTTTTTTCCTTTTCCAATTTTGATTTGAGAATTACCACTTCTTGCTCAAGCTTTGTACATTCATCCATCTTCCTTTGAATTTCAGCTTTTTGACAGTCTTCTTTTTTCTCTTCTCTTCCATTCATTCTAGCAGTTTGGTGATATCATCATATGCCTTCTTTAATTGATTACTAACTTCACAATAATTTTCTTTTAGCTTCTTAATGCGCTCATTCGCTTCTTTTACCTTAACCTTCAAATCTTCATTTTCTTTTGTATGCTCAGTAGGGATCTCTTACGAAGGAATAAAAAATATTTTATCTTCCATGTATTCAAATTTTGAGACCTTCCTCAAGCTATTAGACTTCTTTAGAGGAACCATGCTCTAATACCAATTGTTGATTATCTAGAATACTGAGAGGGGGGGTGAATCAGTATTCCATAAAACCATTTAGTTGTTGACCATCCAATTGAAATGAACATGACACCACAAAACACATCTACACTATATTTTTACGTGGAAAACCCAAAATGGGAAAAACCATGGTGAGGATTAGCTCACAATATATTATATCCAAATATAGTATATTACAGGGCTCACTACTAGGACTCACTATCCTTAAAAGGTTGACAACTTGAATACAAAATGAAATGGCTAATCGCCAAGATACAAAATGATGTGGCTCACTGCCAAGACTATGAATTGATGAAATACACCTTCTATGTGTTGAGTTTAGTTCCAATGAGGCTCTAAATGTGAAGTATTGTTCTACTTAGGAGTCATAAAACAATTCTGCTTTGATCCTTGACTTCTCCCTCAATACATTACTCGCATCTGATAAATAATTTAGGCTCGCAAATTCACATATCTCTCAATCTTCTTCTCATCACTTCATGCACACCTCACACTCCTTTTCAACTCCAAGATGTCTCATATATATATAAAAGTATCTTTCATTCATCAATTAGCTCGACCTAATTAGATGAGAACAAACCAATCAAAATAGCTCTTTTCGGCACCATATAAGTTTTAAAATACAATTTTGTCCATGTAGTGCTCAATATCAAGTCGGCATAGATCTGTAAAGAATCCAACTAACATCTACAAAGTATAATTAATCTTCTTAATACATGTCATATATTAGGCCGGCCAAGAATAGGACCTAATCACAAAAAATCCAAACCAACACACACTTCTCAAGGTAAACACCTTCCATATTAATATTACTTCAGTTTATCATCACATTAATATCAGAGAGACTACCATTAGAACTGCAACTTCAGAACGTCCTTCTTAAGAAAATGTGGAGTCTCCCACACTGGTATACTAAACATAGAAACACTTGTAGTGTACAGAGTTGAACTCTGTCATTGATAACTTTTTGTATACAAGAAAAAACTTATTGAGATCTTGAATATAGCTATATGAATGATTCATAATGATAATATTAAGAGAGTGGAGTCATATCTTCTTGCGGTGAATTCTAGACTCAAAAACCAATGCACTCAACCATAACATTATCAACAAAGAACACTTCCGGTATAGATCAACTTTTGGTATAGATGGTGTTGTTTACCAAATATGCTTCCCATAATTTTGCCACAATTTTGACATCAATGAAAACACTAGAACAACAAAATCAACCTATATACACTTTATGCTCATGTTTCCAAGCTCCCATACTTCCAACATTATCTTCTAAAGAATCCATTATTTTATATGACGGTTCGAGAAGGTCACGGGTATTTGAGGTTGAACACTATGATATTAAATCTCAGTCAATAATCATGTTAGTTGTGGAGTCATGACAATCTAGAAATACTATAAATTCCATTCAAGCTAATCATAAGTAGTCAAAGAGACGCCTTATCCTGTTATTTTATAAAAAAGGAGAGAGTTCCATTTTATACACCCGTGGACTCTTTACGTTCATCATTATCTTATGGAGGAAGTCGATAATCAATATGAGTATTTGGAAGTTTCCAATTGAAGAAGTTGACTCCCTTAATTTATATCAAATTCCTTACTTAAAGTTGTGTACATCCTTTACGGGAGAAATAAGAGTCATAAAAGGGAGAACTTCAATTCAGCCGCTAATTTTTTCTGAAGGATTTGTGATTTACTTTAGAATTGTATTCAATATTATATGAGTACCATACCTTTCAATTTCATGTTGTTGCATCTGTGATAATTCAATTTGGCTATGAGAGATATAGGCATTCGAATTAGGAGCTGAATATATCATTAAATTCAAGGAGATCTCAAGACAAGAGTTCAATGTCCGAGTGGTTTCCATACTTTATCTGTCATTACTTTTAATGGAGTCATGGTTAATATGCATGCCACTTCTTAAGAATTAGAAAATTCCTCATTGAAGATTCAGGAGAAGCTACTGTGGTTGTCCAAAGTGGAAGGAGTTAAAGGAACATGGAGAAATTTGGCTATTAGTTAATTGTTGGAGCGAACAAGAAGGAAAACTTGGGCTTGAAGAAAATTATATGTCATACAATTTGTAACTACAATTAAATGATTCAATTTCTTATGAGTTATAGGGGTCATATGAGTTATCCATGTCTTTTAATTTCCTTTGTGACCTAGTCAAGACCATATAAGACTTGTGAGCTTTGGATGTTGAGACTTTTTGAAAGTATGCAACAAAGATGAAGATGCAAACTAAAGATGAAAATAGAAGATGATAATGACACTATGCTATGTTTTTGGGTTTTTTTTCTAGACTATAAGGATGGAAATGCAAACTATGACCAAGTTTTTGATATGGAAAAAATATGATGAAGCTATGACTATGCTTGGAATGGATATGCAACCTTGAACCCTAAAAGAGGATGCTAAGCAAACTATGATGAACCAAAGTATGAGCTCTAAATTTCAAGACCTCAAGAGGATAAACCAGGATGATGATGATGATAAAAGGTGAACCTAAACTAGACACATGAGTTTTAGGCCCAACCTAGGATAAGATAGATGAGAGGTATGATAAGGTCAAGACACCCAAAAGTGAGACTAATGGTCTTCCCAACAGTATGATAAGCTTCCTAATTTCAAAAATCAAAGATGATGTTGAAATGAAAATAATATGTAGTGTATGCAAACTAGGACTATGCAAGATAACCTAAGGTGAGTGATTAAATGTTATGAATGGATTGAATGAACCTAAATAATTCTCTGATTTGAGTGTACAGTCATAGTCTGTAAGGAAATTGAAAGTGTTAGGAAAAGGTGTTGTACACCTTGCATAATATATTTAATGTAATTATTCTTGGGGCCACTTTATGTTGCATGTAACATTGGGACATAAGTTAAGTTGCTAAATTGTAATTATTTATTATTGGGGAAAATAAATAAATAAAGTACCCAATATTAAATAAGGGGACATGGTTTTGTAATCTCATGGTTTTAGTCCCATGGTTTTGTGTAATACCACTTGGTGGTTTTGTGGGAGATTATTTCTATAAAAGCAACCACAAGGGTAGTTGTTTAGGTTGAGGTAAGTTTGCATGTAAGCTCTTGTTAGCATTTGTGAGGGTTTGAAGCATGAGATGGGATGTTTGGTTACATGCTTGTTCACATGGATTGCTTAGAGAGGGTTTGATGTTTCAATGGTGTTCATGGAGACTTTGAAGATGTATTGTAATCTTTATTGTTGAATAATACATGAGAGATGGATGCTTTTGGAGGCTGGGTTTTTCCCCTCTTAAGGGTTTTCCCAGGGTATATCTTGTGTCATATTTTTATGGGTATGTTGTCTATTCTCTTGCATGTGGATTCTGAATACTTAGTTGCATAGATTTTTTTTTTGGGTTATGTGGAAATTGTCTTTAAATGGCTGCAAGTTTTCAACAAGTGGTATTAGAGCCATGGTTGTGGTTGTATAACCCTTGGTTGAGAAAAATCTTGTTTAAGTTTGAATCTATGCATTGCATGGGGGAATCAAAGGCATGTAAATATATGAAGGTTTTGCAGGTTGTTTATTGCAAGTATGAGGGTTTTGGGTTTGTTGTTTTGATGGGTTGTTTGCAGATTTGGGGTGTGAGAAATTTTGGGTGAAATGGGTTTCTTGGTTTTGCATTCAAGTAGGGGTTTTGTGGGGGAAAATTTATAGAAGACTTCCTGGAACAAAATAGACCTCATAATTGGTTCTAGGTTGGCCGAGAGACGAAGATTGATATATAACTCGACCTATTTTTGTTACTGTGAAAAAAATGCAATTTTTTTTTGTAAAATTCCCTTTTGTTGTACAATTGTCAATATTTTATTTTGAAAAATAAAAATCCAAAATAAAATAAATCCCATCTATATTAAAAATCATACCTGCAAAAAATCAAAACAAAAAAAAAATTATTATAATCAAATATCATGGGGGGTTGAAAAAGTTTGTTTGAAAAACTTTTTTGAATTTTTTTTTTTTAAAATAAAGTTTTTGGGGGGAGGGGTCGGACCGCACCCCCACCCGCCACCGTACCTACAAGTTTGCAGGTGGCCTGCCGACGATAGGTATGGCCTTGTCATCCTGCCGGCTAGTAGGTACCGCCGATAGACATGTAGACAGGCCCCGTTGCTGCTGCCCCATGTGGGCTTTAAAATAAAAACTCTTAGATTTTTTATCTGCCATGTATTTTTCAAATGCCACAAGTTTTTCTAAAAGGGGCTGACATGAAATTTTTTGAGTATGGAAATTTAATCAGAATGAATAATTGTTTTGGTTCTGCCACTAGGTGGGTGGCGCTGCCCAAGTGGGGCTGTCGCCCAGCCACCAAGGGTGGCTAAATTTTTTTGCCTTCAATTCAAACTATAGTTTTACTTTCAAGGTGTATAACTTTTGCCCACGTGCTTCATTTTTTGACTTCTTGGACTCATTGGAAAGCTAACTCAATGCTCTATGCTATGGTAACAGTGATTTTTTTATATTTTATAGTTTTGATAGTGATTTCTAGCTGGAAATCAGGTGTTCATTTTGAGCTTTGAGAGGTGATATCGGGTGTATACGAAGTCAAATTTTGGACTTCTAATAGTCAATGGAAAGCTTGTTCAGAGCAATACATAGTGGATCAGGTTTGGAGTTATTTTCGCATGGTTTATTTTCTATTTTCTTTATCTGAGTTGTTTATGGGTTGCTTTGACTATGGTGATACTATGAGTTTATGGATGGTTGAATCTTGGAGATTTGATGTTGGATTCATTGTATGCTTAGTTGTACATCTCAGATTCTTGTCTCATTTGACATGGTTATCAGTATATGTTTGGATTTGCATGTTGCATTGTTGTATCTACAAGTTGTGCAATGTTGTAGGCGGCCTATACTTACATGTTGCATTTATGACTTGGACATGGGTTGCCTTTGCCCATTGATATTTTAATGTTGATGCATGTTCAGTTATGGTGGCTTGGTTTAGTCACTTGGTTTTTCTAGTTTTGTTGTCATGTTGAGGAGGTGAGATGGCATTACCAGGTACAGTCATGATATGAGACCTATACAGTTGACTATGATTATACATATATGTGGACATGGTTGGGTTGAGTTGTTAGTACATTTGGTGGTGATCATGGTGTCATGGATGTTTCTTGCTCATTAGATACTTTGGCATGTCATGATTGTTTATGTAGGTGCATTGTTGGTGGTGTTGGATTGGTTCCTGATTATGGTTGTGGTGGTGTATCTTCTTGGTATGAGGATCATGATTTTACTTTTCCTTTTGGGAGCTCTTGTTAATTTGATTTCTTTGATTATGTGAGGGCCTTTTGGTTGATCTTCATAAGGAGATTGTTATCATGATGTCATGGATAGCTTGATTACACTTTTCAGTGGGAGATTTTGACAGTGATAGATTGGTGGTGTTGGATATGTTTATGATGGTTTGTTGGTGATTGTAGGTATATTCTTGGCTTGGAGATCTTGGTTTCACTTGTATGTTACTAATATTGTAGTTGAGTGTGTGTAGACCTAGATGATCTTAATGGACAGGATGGTTGTCACAATGCCATGTGTGAATCGGTATCACTTTTTAGTGGGAGTTGTTGGTAGTGATGTGGATTCACCATTTGATGGTGGATGATCTTTTGCAATGTTTGTTGGTGTCATGGATGGATTCTTGGATTCTACTTCTATGCAGTGAGGTTTCATTTACATCTTTGGTTTCATTGATAGAGGATGGTTATATTCATGTGGTTTGGATATATTGACATTTTTGGTTTCCATGCAAGACTTCTTTAGTCTATGGTTGAGGTGTAATGCTCATTTTTTTCTAATATGTGATCCTTGTTTTTGATATGATGGTTATGTTATTATGTCATGATTTACTCTTGATTCTGGATTGGAGTTTTGACATGATACAGGTGCATGTTATGTTCTTTGGATCATATGATACTCTTTTAGGAGGTGTGAGATCATGATGTCATGGTTATGTTCCTGATTCCTAAAATGGATATATGACTTTGATATTGTGTGGTTCTCTTGGTATGGGTACATCCATCATTTTCTTGATTACTTCATGATGGTGCTATGTTGCATTTGGAGTTTGGAATGGATTGGTTGGTTACAGGTACTCATGGATACTTGGAGACAGAGGTGAGGCTTGAGTTCTCTTATGGTTAGAGACATGAGTTGAGATGGTTACTCTTGATGAGATTTCAGCAGGAAGTCCGAGGAGCCTACACCTTGGTTGGATGTGAGTTCAACATGGATCTATGAGGAGAGTGTTCTTGGATGAGTCATGATGACTTGGATCTCTTGGAGGATCATTCCAATTACCCACTCTTGGTCTTCTGGGTGGTTTCACTTGAGAGGTATTGCTCATTGTTACTTCCAGGTGCTTTATGTTTTATGCTTTATCTTCTTATGCATTTGGATCTTGAGCTATGGATATATGGTTTTGGAGGGTTCATTTGAGGAGTGTTGGCATGTTTATCTCCTTATGCATTGTGATTAGATTCATTGATGTTGAGTTTAGGAGATGTTTTGGGTTTATTTCCTTCATTGGGAATGGATTTAGTTTGATCTTCTTTGGTTATGAGAGGCTTACATCCATGATGATTACATGTTACATATGTTTGATCTTGGTGATTGAACAGTTGGGTGTTGTTATGGATTTTATTTTGGGGTGTTGTGGGGGAGATCATACTTGACATAGTTGGCATTTAGAGGTGTATGTAGGAGATTTTTCTATAGGTATATGATGTGCAAAGTTTCTCTCTTTGGTCTTGGTTATCTTCCTAGATGTTTGGTTTCACATTACATTAGTTTGAGGTTTGGTTGGAGCTATTGTGATCACTAGCTTCTGGTCATGTGTTTTCACTTATGTTCTTGGGTGATGACATGGAGGTTCCTTTATCTTTTTCCTTTGTTGGGTGTGGAGAACTTGGGAGAGCTATGGAGACTTGTGGTGAGAGTTGTTCTTACGAGTTTGCATATCATTGTGGATAATTCCTTGGTTCTACATGACGTTGTTAATAGTTTCTATATGATGCTATTGGTAGACTTGGTATGCCTTGATCTTTTTTAGATTTGTATTACCCATGCAGTGGGAGCTCTTGGATGTGTATGTCATTCTTTGACAAGTTTTTCACATGGAGTTTATGATTGCAATTTATGGGTGTATATGTTTATGGCATGAATTTACTATGTTTTGTATACCTTAAAGCTATGGATAGTTAGATGTATTGGCACTTGTTGTGGGTGTTATTTTAGCTATGCATTTGTGTATCTTGAAGACTACTGGTGCATATTGTTACCTTTGGATTGAGTGTATGTGTTTGGGATATTGGTTGAGTAGGACTTATGCTTCGATGTGACAAATTGTGTGGCTTCTCTTTGGATGGCTTCTTATCTTTGTGCATTGGCATGATGGAGGATGAGAGCATTCATTCTTGGGATGGTGGTCACTTTGATTCTTGTTGCAGGTATCCTGATGGAGCACATGGAGCACTTTGTATATGTGGCTAATGGATTATTCTTTTGATTCATGTTTTGAGGTTACTTGTTTTCCTTATGCAATGTATACAACAAGTGGGAGAATGTTAGGAAAAGGTGTTGTACACCTTGCATAATATATTTAATGTAATTATTCTTGGGGCCACTTTATGTTGCATGTAACATTGGGACATAAGTTAAGTTGCTAAAATGTAATTATTTATTATTGGGGAAAATAAATAAATAAAGTACCCAATATTAAATAAGGGGACATGGTTTTGTGTAATTGTTAGAACACCAAATCTGCACCCTGTTTGCTAAGATTTTTAAAGAACTTAATAGATTTGGACCAAGATGGGAATGCTTTCAGGTTGTGGGTGACCTGTTTGAAAGCATACCTCTAGTGATAAGGGTTGGCTTCCCTTTTGGATGCCACCTAACTACTTTTAGACTCTGAGCTAAGGGTAAGAAATTGCATAAAATAAACCTAATACAGAAAGAAACTAAGGTGATACACCAAAAACCTAGACCTGCTAACAACCTTGCACATTCAAATCAATATTTAAAAGCCAACTCACACTACTCCCTATCCAATATAGTTCACATCAGTAATTTATAAATAGGTCTGTAACAATGTTTTCAAAAGGAAAAAATAGACTTCACAATCAATAACACCATTAAACAACATAGTTTATAACCTGTAAACATGCATTTTCTGTCAAATGGATGCATGAAACATGGGACAAGTTTGTAAGGAAAATGACTTTTCACAAAACAAACTGATCAACCATTAATGAACACTATAAACATGAAGAGAGAAGGTAAAATACTCCAATCTATTAATTCAAAGTGCTTACTGTATAATAGGCTTGTCTGAGTTACAATGCAACTCCATGAAAAAAAACTCCAAGAAAGATCAAGCTATCCTTCAGTTGAAAAAGAAAGAACTCCCTAAAATGTTCAAAATGAACATACTTAAGCCAAACTGAAACCAAAAGCCCATACAAGTCCTTCTAGAAACCCTAAGTCGAATGAAACACAAAGGCCAAAATAGAATCTTCTAAAAACACTCCAAAAGGTCCAAATGCAGAAAAGTCAATACATGACTTGACCCCCCAGAAAAGCATGACAAAAACCTACAAAATGGCCCTCTTTCCTCCAAATTAGTCAAATACATCCTCCCACACTTTCTCCATGTTGACCAGTCATCACCAAATCTGGACCCACACACAAGTCATGCAATATGTGTGTTTTGAGTCACAAGACTCAAAAAAGCATTACAGATAATGACTTTAATTAAGTGATTTATAAAACATCACTTAGTCAAGTCATTTTACATTCAAAGTATAAAATAAGGGGCCCAACATCTTCTTGGGTTACATTTGCATTAAAAGGCACAATAAAAGTGATTTTCAAGTCACTTACATGATATATTAAAAAATGGAATAAAATGTAACATGTAATGTCATAGTTAAAAGCTTTCAAAAGCTTCCAAGCCATTGATCATCTCAACCTACCTTATTTTGCATTCTTGGCAATAAACACATGGGCAATATCCCCTAGTTTGCAAAGACATCAAAGAGTTCCAAACAACTTGGCCAATATGGCCGACCTCCAAACTCCTTGGAAAGGATATTCCAAGTCACAAGCCACTAAGGCATCATAATCAAAAGGTCAAAGGAATGACCTGATCCAGCACACTCCATAGGTTGCTTGAAAAACTTAGCAACATTTTGAAAAGGCACAATGTTTTTAACAAGGGGAAAAGAACTTAAGGAAAAAATTCCTAAGTTAATAAGCATGAGTTTTCAGCCCCCATGCATTAACACATGTTTTTTAGTTTTAAAAACATGGGAATAAAATCCCATTACACCAAAACAGGGTCAAACCCTAATCATTAAACATTGAAACAATGAAGCAACCCATCATTTTGTCAAACCATCATGAAGAGTTTGCTCTGCCGCTAGCATAGGGTTTTAGTGTTGAGCTCTGTAGATGGTTTTCAAACTAGTTTCACCATTTTCTGAAGACCATTCTGAGTTTAACAGCCATGGCCATGTAATATTTTCTGAACATTCTGTATTTCCCTTCTCTGTGGATATTCTGTCTCCTTCAGCTGCCATTATTTTCCGAGAAAGCTCGAATGGACACTTTTAAAGTGACAAAACTTGCAATAAACAAAGGAAAACGAGCAAAATAGCTCATGTAAGTTTTCCAATCAATTCCATTTATCTGATTTTGAGAAAAAGAGATCACTTCGAGCCTTTATTTCTGAAGAATGAAGCAAGAATGTGATTTTCTTTCTGCATTTTAGAAGTTGAATAAAAAACAACAATGTTCTTTCGTGATTTTGAAGAACCCATTGTTTTTTAGCCGCGACCATTGAAAGAATGAATGGGGTTTTTCTTTATGTATTCATAATTTATGTATGTCCTTTTCTCCATTGTACTATTATGCGTTTATGCATTTTAATGGCTGCAACCATTCATTAATGCTCTCCATTTTTTCAAAATTTAATATACTTTCATTCCTACCTGTATTGTTGCTTCTGGAAAAGATGGTAAATGTTCTTCATTTTGTCAAAAATGTATTCTACACTCGGCCATAAGAGGATAACCAGGCCGTGGCTTCATTTATTTTCTCCTTTCCACCTGTTGTCTCACCTTTGTTGTGATAAGAACGTGCAAGATTATAGTGTAATGAATGAGATTTCATAAGAGGTGGTTATTTAAAACTAGAGCCATCTCTATCAATTGTCCCACAGGAAATGTTACCCTGCAAATACAAATTTGTTTGCAAAGAAGAAACAAAAAAAATAAATTCAATGCCATTGCACCACGGGCATATCTCATTGAAAACCTTGTATTTTCCTCTGCTTCTCCTTGTTTCTATCTTTGTTTCTCTGAGATACTTGATGAACTTAAATTACTTACTTCCAGTACTGTACATTCTGGTTCCCTAGTAGTTGTAAATGAATAATGACAGTTTTGATCCAAACGAAAGGCTGACTTGCCTTGAATTATTGATGGGATAGAGTTGGCAACCATGTTTATAGTGCTATCTTCAAGATTCAAAACAAACACCCCAACTGGTAAATCCATGAAAAACAAGGAATGTTTTTGTCCATTCTCTTCATAGATGATGATCTAGCTGCAACTTAAAAGATGTTGAAAACTTCACTGGTAGCTGCAAATGCTATCCTTCTTCATTGCTCTGTCATGACATTGTACACTTTTTGCTTAGAAAATGATTTCATTATTTGCCACACAATATGTCATTGCTCATTAATTCTCTACAGTTGTAATTGCTTAATGCCTTTCTTCTAGGTTTTCATGATTCCTGTCAGCATGTGATTTCACTAAGGCATGTGAGGTTGATCCTTTCATTGTGTGGCTATCCCTAAGGCTTCATTTACTTCAAAACTTTCCCTTATTTTTCTTTTGTTCACAATCTGAATGATTGTTGGGTATAGCTGCTTTTCTTGATTTATCACATATTTCCTCTGACTGCTTTTCAGTAGAATGCATCTTTTCCTCATCCTTTTATTGAGAAGCATCTAGAGTTTCTAAGGGATTTTCATTTTTCTCAATTATACCAGTTGTAGATGACTCCAACTTAAATATATGGTTGAATTCAATCCAGTAAGTGCGGAATTGTGCACTAGAATCCATTCACGTGCTTGTCTTTTTCACAGTTTAAGCATTCAATGATTTCTCATTTATTGAAGTCACTGCTTTTAATGTAAAGGCACCTACCGTATTTCACAAGTACAAAATAGACTGAATGTACTTACCTTTCCTTTTGGACCTTTTTTTCCTATAGCATGATTGAATGTGTTTCATGCCTCCAATGATCATTGATTTGGTTTAGATTTGGTTCAATGTGAGTAGTGTATACTCCCTTTGGCTCATGTAGACTTGTAAGAGGTTGTTGTCATATTCACTTGCACATGGTATTGGCTTCAAAGGAGTGTCACCTTGTGTTGCTTCATGATTACTTTAATTTTCATTTGTAACCTGACCTTACTGCCATCTCATGCATGCAATCATGATCGATGTTATATCATTCATGATGACCAAAACCCCTACATGAAAGGTTATGAGCATATTCACTAATGTTGTCCTTACACTGACATGCGACATGCATTTATGATTTTTTTCCTTCCATGAGACTATTGTAATGCTTGTTGTCCCACCTTGATCTGCTATTTGATTCCCTCACATTTGTTTCCTTTTTTCTCATGTGTGACACACAACTGTCTCCTCATTCTAACTTTATTGGACAGCCACCTGTCGCATATGTGGGTGACCTAACAGCTCACCTTCCTATGTGATGTGTGACTGCCCCATAGGGTTACAGTGAGAGGGGCTTGACAACAACTTGAAATGCTTCCTCATTATTTAATAGATGCATAATTGAACTTGATTTATCTTTTGAATCTGATAATGAAAGTTGATCAACTAGTGTGATTCCATATTGATTTAATGCATTGATAACAGATAAATATTTGATCAAGTTGCTCAATTTCCTTTTCCTTCAAAGCATGTTGAGATCTACCCTTGTGGGAGCCACATTTAACCCACATGCTATCATTTGATCTGATAATGAAACAACAATTAGACTTTTCCTAAATCTGCACATGAAGCAAACAGTTAGAAAATAAATGCATATGTCGTATGTTTTTGTTTAATGCAGTTATGGATTAGTTTATACATGCATAGGTAGGTGTGTATGTAAGGATTAAATATTTCATTGCTTGGAGCTTCAATCTAACATCATGTCTTCTTCAAATGCAGGGTGAGGAGCACTATGGAGCTGGAAGGGACACAAGTGGTTCGGGGCAACAACAGAGCATTCAGGCAACCTACAACTAGTCATTCTAAGGCAATGGCTAGTTCAATTCTCATATGCACATTTTCCTTTCTCTACTTATTCATGTATGAATTGCTTCATAGGTTATTGAACAAGAGAGTTAGTCCCTTGGCTTATGAGGGACATGTACATTTCAGGATTATCAATAAAAGACTACATTTGTATATCTATGATTTTCTTTCTCATTTGTTGTAATTGCAACATTGAAATGACAAGATGTAATCTATTCATTTGACAATCACTCTTTCATGCATATTGAAATTAGCAGTGTTATGGTTTATCTTTAAATGTTTAAACAACATGAAAAGAACAAACACTAAGTTACTTGATTTTAGCTGAAAGCTAAAAATCAGGTAATAGTAATACCACTTGGTGGTTTTGTGGGAGCTTATTTCTATAAAAGCAACCACAAGGGTAGTTGTTTAGGTTGAGGTAAGTTTGCATGTAATCTCTTGTTAGCATTTGTGAGGGTTTGAAGCCTAGCATGGGATGTGTGGTTACATGCTTGTTCACATGGATTGCTTGGAGAGGGCTTGATGTTTCAATGGTGTTCATGGAGACTCTAAAGATGTATTGTAATCTTTATTGTTGAATAATACATGAGAGATGGATTCTTTTGGAGGTTGGGTTTTTTCCCTCTTAAGGGTTTTCCCAGGGTATATCTTGTGTCATATTTTCATGGGTATGTTGTAAATTCTCTTGCATGTGGATTATGAATACTTAGTTGCATAGATTTCTCTTTTGGGTTATGTGGAATTTGTCTTTAAATGGATGCAAGCTTCCAATAGAAATTTTGATGTACATATATTTGATTCTAACAATTGTGGTGTTTAAAACCACATATGCAGTGCAAGGCTAGTTAATTGCGGTGCAGGACCAATCAATTGTGGTGCACAAACAAATGCCAGTTTTTGGCTTCCTAGGACCTCTAACAATTGCAGTGTACTGTCTAATGATTGTGGTTTTTTTCTAAATAGTTGTGGTGTTAAGCTTTTTGGCCCTAATTTGATATTTTCTAGATTGTTTTATGTTTTTAGCAAGTTCATATTTTATCATAAAACACAACAAACACTTGAAAAATAGATTTGGCTGATTTTGACTCTTTGAATTCTTGGTAAGTGACTATGTTTTCAAGTTTTCTTCCACAAAACTCGCTTGGCCTTGGTCTACAAACAATACAAACAACCACAACCTAGCTAGTAGTAATAGGGTTTTTCTAATAGATTTGGGCTTACCTCACCCCAAAGAGAGTGTTGTAATATGTGAATGAGGAGTGGGTGAAGCTAGAGTATGACAAGATTGTGCACCACCTTGACACCTCTCACCTTGAAAGGAGTAACTCCAAACAAGGAACCTTTCCACCTCAACCAAGAACTGGATGTGGTAAGTAACTTCTCGAGATGATGCTATCCTGATACACCAACAATAGAATATGACAAAAATAGATCTTAGCCTCTAAAACAAATATGTTTCTAGTGGGGGGCTGTCATGAACACCAATGGTATACTTCAAACGTGAGACACTAAAGCCTCTAATCAACCCACATATGGTCTATACACCCACATAAAAATTGACACGTGTGGTATAACTTCACCAGATAGAGTTACTAGCTTTCGCCTTCACCCCTTTAATATAGCTCATCAAGAAACATGCTTGAGGTTGTCCCCTTTGAGTTCTCTGTTAGGATGTGTCTCAAATTCAGGCATCACTACTAAAAGAAAAAAAAGATTTATATGTGTTTCTAATGCACCCAAGATCACACAAAGGACAAGGGGAGAGGATATGCATACACTAATCTAGGATTTAACACAACGTGCAAGTGCACAAGACACAAAAGAAAATTATTCTTTTTAAGCACCAATTCTGAATGTTCCTAATTTAAAATCACAAAAAAACAATGGAACCTTGTAAGAAATTGGATTAGTAGTTTAGATCAAAAAGGTCTTCTCCCAATGATTGCTACAAGTTGAAAATCAAATATCAGTAACATAAAAAGCCTCTACCCTAAGGATTGTAAAAAATAGAAAACAAAAATCTCATATTTATACCCTCTTTTTGTTGACGGTTACTTGCGGTGTACAAAGACTCGGATAAGTCACAGTAATGCGTTGCAGGAACAAACAATTGCACTAAATGGGATTGCGACTATGATGAACGGAAAGGTGATTATGAACGTGACTAAACAATTGCAACATTCTATATAACAATTGTGACACTGTAAGTGGGTGCTGGCAAGAAGTTGAGTCCACTTTTTGGCCAAAAAAGTGGAGGTGTTTTCCCTGATTTTCAGAATTTGACACATTTGACCTTAAAATTTGAAGCACTTAGAGATGAAATCTTCAAAAAAGTCACTAATCATAAAATGTAGTACTCGGAGTCTAGTTTCCAAATATGTAATTTACTTCAATACCTAGATGGTACAAATTGAGTTTCAAAAGGCATTTCTAAAAACCATTGTTTAAAAGTCACTTTTTTTACCATACCATGCACGTGTACGTCATCCATATTTTGACCTAAATTATTGTATTTTTCTAAATCCTTTTTGGAAAATATTTGTAACTCATTGAAGCACGTTTTCGATATTTTTTTGTAATTTTTTATTGAATATTTTTTTTTTGTTAAATTTTTATTAGCCATATTTGTCATTTTGAAAAATCATCGTTTACGTCATGCATAAGATGACCTAAACTTATCATTTTTTGAATTTTTTTTTAAATTGAAACGAATTGTTTGAAGTACATTCTCATGCAATCCGTTCGTGAAAATGTTATGTTGATAAAAAGTTATTAAAATAGTAAAAAACCCTGATATTTAAAGTTTATGGACCAATTTCATCACAAATTAATTAAAAAATAGAAAAATAATCCAATTGTAAAAAAAATTACATATTTGGAATCTGCACTATCTCATCTATAATGGGTTTTAAATTTGTCAAAATATTCTACAAAAAAAGTCATCAATCGTATGTCCAAACTCAGTATTTTTCTCTAACATTGTTAGGACCTCCAACTTGCAGGTCAAACCAGGTTGAAGACCTAGGTTCAAATTCCCAAGGCTTTTCCTGAACCAAAATACAAGAAAAAAACCTAACCACAAAGCAAATGGAATTTCAAACTTTTAGAAACGGGATCACGTTTACAAAACGTGATCCCGTTTCTTAATATTAAATGTGGTGACTATTGATAGGGAAACGAGATCCCGTTTTATAAACGGGATCTCGTTCCTTTGTCAATGGTCCCCACATTTAATATTGGGGAATGGGATCCCGATTATGAAACGAGATCTCATTTGTAATAAACGGGATCTCGATTATGAAACGGGATCCCGTTTGTTTTTAACCATTTTTTTAAAATTTACTGGAAAAGTTTACTATGAAGTCTGCAACTTCACATATACAGCTGACTGTGACATATTGGGCTATTTTTCATCAAATTTTGTCTTTACAGGCAATGAACTTGCATTTTGGATTGATTTTTACAAAGGAGGCATCATGTAAATAGTTTTTAGAGTGGAATTGTGTTAGTTTTCTACTCATCTGGAGGAACAAAAGGTCTTCATCTGGCAATATGGATTGAATTTTTGAAAGGAGGCATGAAGAAAATACATTTTTAAGTGGAATAGTGCTAGTTTTCTACTTATTTTGAGAAACACAAGAGGAATAATTTTGTTCTTATAGGTCTTCAACACACAATTTGGATTGAATTTTTTGAAGAATTTCACTATTGACATTCATTTGTGCTTTAGAATTTTATAATCATGAGTTCACAAGCTTGTAATAAGAGGAAAGATAGGAAGACATTGAATCATGAAGAAATTGAAGCAAAGAGAAAGAAGAATGAGAATTAAATCAATGAATGATGGTGGAGCATCCAATTCCACAACTATTGAAGATGAAAACATTGAGGAGACCATGGTTGTAGATGAAGCTAATTTGCAAGAAGTCAATTTGGAAAAGAATATGATTATACAAACAAGTCCTACTATGTCTTCAAATCCCTCTTTCAATGCTATGGAGAATGTTTCAATATGCACAAATCCAGGTACATCTTCAAATCCACATGTTAGTGAAATGGTAAATTCGTATGTAGAAGTTTTAAGAGATGTTGGACTTAACGATGTTGACTTTGATAATATTCAGAGAGATGAAACTTTTATAGAATTCGTCGAAAATGAAAAAGAAAAATCATTTGTTGAAAATGAAAATGAGAATGAAAAATATTTTGTTGAAAATGAAAATGAAAAATCTTTTGTTGAAAATGAAAATGAGAATGATCTTTTTGTTGAAAATGAAAATAAAAACCATTTTGTTGATGAAAATGAAAATGAAAACCATTTTGTTGATGAAAATGAAGATGGAAATGTAAATCGTTTTGAAGTTGAAAATGAAAATGAAAATCTAGAATGTGATGTTGAATTTAATGAAAATACTTTTTTTAAAAATTGAAAGTGATGTTTTGGATAATCTTCCTGGTCCAATTTCTTGGAGGCAAATAAGAACACATGCGAATAGAATATACAAAAAATTCTTTTATCATAAAAAACTTGCATTTCAATGTCAACTAATGATGCAATTGATGAGAATGCAAAAAATGAGGAAAATAATGAAAAGCTTAGGCTTTTTTAATAAACCAAAAAGAAAAGATCAATCATTAAAACATGTTATGTCTACTGTTGCTAGTGCCATTCAATCTATTGGGAAAAATAGTCAATCTAAAGATAAAAATGTAGCAAGAAGAGCTATAACAACTGCTATAGTTAATAAAAGAACTTTGAATAAAAGAATGGTAAGCAATATTAGTGGAGTTTTAAAAATACATCCTAAAACATTGCTAAGAGTGGAAAAAAGAAGAGAAAGTATAGGAAATGATCCTATCAACCAATGTTGGAGTTTCAGTGGTAGACTGTCGAGGTCTGATATGAAATTGAATGTTGAAATTAAATCTTTGATTGAAAAATATTGGCATGATAATACTAGGGTATCATCTAATGCTAGAGATGTTTTAAAATTAAGGGTGGGGTCCAAAGTTCGCGATCCTCACCCAAAACACCTATTAGATACAACACAAACTGAATTTTATAGAAAATTTTGTGGTGATTTAGTGTTACCTGGTAATATTAAAATAAATAAAAGGTCTTTTGAAAAATGTAAACCTTGGTATGTAAAAATTAATAAGCAATGAATATCTTGTTGTAAAACGCATGGTCAATTTTGTTATTTTTATGATGTTTTTCGATATATACGATGTACCTTGCATACTAACATGATTATACAGGAATGTGGTTTAATATGCCACCTGAAGCAATGAGGGAGTTTATATCAGGTTTGTTTTGTGAAAGATCTAATGGTAAATTTTTTTATTTAAGTTCTTGCATTTTTGGACAATGCATTAGTTGTGGAAATCTTTCATTCTTAAGAATTTGTATGCATGAAAGTGTTGATAATGATTTTGGACAATAATTAGTAGATGTTAAAATATTTAAGAATGTTCAATATTCTTTAAAAGATGGAAAAATAGGAAAGCATTGTGATTTAGTTACAAAAAAAGTTAGTGTACATGCTTTCATGAGTGAATTTAAGAATAATATTGTACCAAAATATGTCATACAATCTCAACATGCTCGATGGATTGATGGCCAATTTCGCGCATGTAGAAACACATTTCCAATTGGTACTATACTTTTAGTGGTTGATTTTGCGGAAAATTATACTCTAGCTCCGCAAGAGGAAATTCAATCACAGTATTATAATTCAGTGCAAGTAGCTATGTTTGTCCATATTGTTTATAGACATGTAGATGATAGCATTGAGGATGATAGAATTTTTTTGAGGGAGTATCATTTTTATTTGAGTGACAACCGGTTACACTCGTCAGAGTTTGTTCAATACTGTTTCAATATATTTTATAGAAATTTAAGAGAAAGAGGAATCTAAATGGCATAACACCTCATATGGTCAGATAATTGTTTGGGGCAATTCAAGAATGCTCAGATTTTCTATTGGTTAAGTAGGTTTCACAAGGAACTTAATGTCCAAAATATATGGAGTTTTTTTTAAGCTGGGCATGCTAAAGGAGAACATGATGGAGCTGGTGCGTGTGTCAAAAGAATTCTTGCTAGAGAACAATTAAAATTTGAGGATGCAATAAAATTTAAAGATGCACATGGGATTATGGATTGGTGCAATACAAGATTATTTGCACCTGGTTCGAGTGGGTACTCTACAGTTCATTGATTCTTTTGGTTGGTTGAAGAAGAGAACATTGTACCTAGAGTTGACTTTGAGACAATCAGTGGATCTACTAAATGGAATTCATTTAAGAGTTCGACAACAAGCACATGGACTATCTAGACAAGGGAGCTTGCATGTTTTTATCATTTTTGTATCTCAGGATATTGGGAAGCATGTGAAAATACAAAATGGGTTAAACAATGGGAGCAAAGATCATTGACACCTGCACAAGCACACAATTAATATGAAAGAACTATTGAAGAAAATGATCAAGTGTTTGCATCTGAAGACTATGACTGTGTTTGAGACCTTGTACAAGAAGGTAATTCAATTCAATTTATTTCACTTTATTAAGTTATTTTGTAATACTAAATTATTTATATGGATATGCGCAAGTTATTAAATCAAAATTTGTTTGCAGGACATGTGTATGTCGTTGTCGCGCCTGAGGGGAATGATGAGGAAATATAATATTGGTTGGATCGCTGTGTGGATACTAAACATAAGTTAATAGCACCTCGAGAAGATGATGACGGCTATCATTATCCAATAGGTACGGTGATCTCCTTAAGACATCCCCTTAAGCAAATTTTGACAACAAGTTTTTGATCCCCTTAAGCAAATTTTTAGAACAAGTCTTTGATCCCCTTAATAAAATTTTGAGAACGTATTTGATGATGGTTTTCATGTTCTCCAATAGGATCAGTGGTGGTTTTTGGAACTTGGTTACAAAAATAACTGACAAGGAAGAATGGTCTACCTACATTCGAAGATTATGAAACACATAAAAAGATTATACACTATTCACATTTGGTGGTGGAAACAAATATAAAACTATATCGGTATCGTGGAAGACCTACAAATAAAGTGCTATGGACAATTTCTATGGAAGAGCATGAGACAATCATAGATGCATTGCAAAAAAGAGAGGATGCAGATGGTACAATGGAATAAGTAAATACAGGTAAATATAGTTTTAGTTTTGTATTGTCCTTTTAAATAGATTAAATACATATTTTGATATTGGTCAAGTGTGTTATTAGTTGAAATTGATTTGAATTTTCCTTTTATAGATCCTTAAGCCATAATCACAAAAAGGATCTAGTCCATGCAGATTCAACCTAAACAACATGGAATACTTGGTAAAAATAGGTAATTATTAGTTAAATTATATTTAAATAAATGTTTTGATTATATAATGATATTGCTTGTACATTAATAGTTAAAATTGATTTATTATCCTTTTTTGTATCCTTACGCCATCATTGCATTGATCTCATACTTTAAAACAAAAAGGAGAGGATGCTTGGATTCAACCTACACACATATGTGGAATACTTATAAATGCAGGTACTTGAGTTGTGTACATATAGATAGTTTTATATAAATTAAAATATGCATGTTTTGATGATGTCATTGATATTGCTTGTACCTTTTTTATATCAAGTGGTGTGAAGACCTACTACATTTTAGGCACTAGTTTGAGACATTCTTGAGATGACATATCCAAATTTTGTAAACATTGTTTTGAGATGACATATATGTACATACATACATACACAATTAAACATTTTGTACAAATTACAAATACATGTACATACACAATTATGTACTCTATGTACTTTTATGCATCAAAATCAATATTCTATATATTTTTTTTGTTAAATGTGCATGTTTTCCTACTTTGAAACTTTATATTTGATTGCATAATCACTAAATATCATGCTTAAATTATTGTTAAATCAATTATATTCTTAAGACGTTGTATTATGACCCCTTAAGACATCCCCTTAAGATGTGTCGTATTAACACATATCCTAAATATTATACTTAATTATATCATTTGTTATGATGACTCACCCTAAAAATTATAATACTTGTTTATATCACTTAATATTTATACTTAAATATACTCTTCTTTGATCCCCTTAAGACGTCATATTAGGACCCCTTAAGACATCCCCTTAAGACGTGTCGTATTAACACATATCCTAAATATTATACTTAATTATATCATTTGTTATGATGACTCACCCTAAAACTTATAATACTTGTTTATATCACTTAATATTTATACTTAATTATACTCTTCTTTGATCCCCTTAAGACGTCGTATTAGGACCCCTTAAGACATCCCCTTAAGACGTGTCGTATTAGCACATATCCTAAATATTATATTTAATTATATCATTTGTTATGATGACTCACCCTAAAGTATAATACTTGTTTATATGAGTTAATATTTGTACTTAATTATACCCTCCTTTGATCCCCTTAAGACGTCGTATTAGGACCCCTTAAGAAAACCTATAAATTAGTGTTGGATGCTATAATTTTTTTTGACAGCTTATAAATTAGTATTAGATGCTATTATTTGTTTTGACAAATTATAAATTAGTATTGGATGCTATTATTTGTTTTGATAGCTTATAAATTAGTATTGGATGCTATTATTTGTTTTGACAGCTTATAAATTAGTATTGGATTCTATTATTTGTTTTGACAACTTACAAATTAGTATTGGATGCTATTATTTGTTTTGACATCTTATAAATTAGCGTTGGATGCTATTATTGATAGAATTTATTTAATGCTTTTGCTCTCTAATCTTGTATGGTATTGTTTATTTCTTAAAATTTCATCCTTTGTGGTATATAAATGGATTGCTTTTGTTTGTAAATTATGTTTTATTGACTAATTATTGATTGGCGTGAATTGAATAAGTTCATTGACTAATTATCGCTAATTATTGAATGTACATATCATGTATATCATGTATGGGATGACTAATTTTGTAAAGCACAAATATTAAAATGTCATATTAATTTCAACTTTAATTTCACATTAATGTTCTATATTAATGTCTTGACTATGAACATAAAATGCATAAATGTACATGTGTAAATTAAAATTTCAAACAATAATAAAGTCCATAATTTACAACATATTAAGTGCATGAAATAAAGTCCATCAGAGTACAATGCATGAACTAAAGTCCAACAAAGTAATTGAGCCATGAAATATAAAGTCCAACTGAGAAACCAAATATGTAGTCCATGAAATAATCAAATATAACCCATAAAATCATGTTTAGGTCATGTATTGTCTCTATAATCAAGAGACCTCTTCACACCATGCAGACTATGTGGATGACTTGAAACACTTTGTACAAGAGAAAGATGAAATAAGATGTAAGACGATGAAAAATGATTTAATCACAATTTAATTTATAATTCATCATAAAATTAAATTACCATCATATCTGGGTCTGGATGCTCTGGTGCACCTAAAACAACCTCTAAATTCTCTGAATCAATCTACATAAACAAGACAAAGAAAGTTGAAATTAGATGTAAGTCTACAATTAGAAATGATTTAATTCAATTTAATTTATAATTTATCATATTTTAATTGTACTGTATTCTAAGGTTGTGCACCCTCTTCTCCACGACCTGCTTATACATGCTCAAGTACAAGATGTGTCTCATGCTATAAAAGAAAAATAATTTAAAACATGTATTAGCTCATATTATATATATATATATATATATATATATATATATATATATTCAATTTAAAATTTAAAATTAAAGTTATTCAAAATATATAATTTGTAATTGACTTTAAATATAATAAAAAATTTAAATTACCATGATATCTGGAGCCTGCTCTGCATGTCCTCCTGGAGGTGTAACTATGACTAGATCATGGCAGAAAGTCACAGTAACAAAGTCCTACAAGATCAAATTTAAAGCATGTATACTTGAATTAGGTTTATATATATATATATTCAAGTTTGCACATTTTGTGTATATTTTTTTTTAAACAACCTGAAAATCAGAGGCCTCATGAGTAGCCGCAACATATAATGTTTGCCTGATGCCCATTCTCATTGTCCTATCAACCTAGACATACATGTAGAAATTCAACGCTTATATTATTTACAAGTGTACATGCACATTTGATATATAGTGAATTCAAAATTCATAATTGTAACTATACTAATGTAAGTTAAACAATTTACAATATAAATGTACCTGCCCCTTATCTACGACGCCTGATAGTGGAGGAGTGCTCGACAACCCCTTAGGTGGAATCGACGTGGAAGCCGATTGACTCCCCTAAACCAACATAAATATTTTAAACATATGTTCATGATTTAATTATAAATTTAAAACTCAAGTTAAAAATCATTTCATATATAATTTAAAAATTTGAAATCAAAATACCCCATAAGGGTTTCCGACTAGGATTGGTGTCGATGTATGTACTCGCAGAGCGAATGATTGCCCCATCATTAGTGTCATCTGTACACTAAATAATTTGATTGTTAAAATGTATTGCAAACTTTTCTTTGATATATACATTCATTAAAATTATTATAAAATGAACATGTAGATGCATATTTATACCTGTGTCATAGTTTCCTCAGGGTGATGATTTGCTGTAAGAAATTCTACAAATGAATTGAGGTGACCAGATGAACCACCAAAATCTCTACGTCCACTCGAACTAGGTGTGGCTTGATCGGGTCCATAGCATAACTAATGGCAACTAGTACATGCATGTGGGACCCTCGACACTCCTGGAGTGGTACTTGGACCAACTCCATAAAGCACTCCATCATCGTCATCTCTATGCTCCCTACTTGCTATCACAGAAGCATGTTGGTCAAGGTCTCCTGCGAGTGTACTAAGTGATCCTAATGTCGAGACCACTGCACGTTGATGCACAGGTGCAGGAATGGTAGGACCAAGAGGAGTAACAAGGGGTTGCGCATGCACGAGGCATTGGGGATAAACCCTTGCCCCTAACCTCTGTTGTGGCATGCCACCACCAACACCCTGAAATGATTTAAAATCAAAATAATTGGGATTTTTCCCCATAACAAAATCTACATATAGTTTCCTCAAAAAATACAATGGGACCTCCCAATTAGCATGCGGTGGACTTTCAAATACCATATACCATTGATCCCAAAAATTTGCACTCATCTGTGGATGTATGCACCACCTCATGGATATTCTAAATTTATTGGGAGGAATAGGCTGCCGAGTAACATGGTTGAGAAAGTAAGGGGCTAGGTGGGCTTTTGTTATTTTAAGGTCTAAAATTTGTTTATAGGAGAGACCGTTTGCATAAAATTGTCTCAACTGCTCTCTCTCGTCGATGCCTATCTAGATCAAAATGAATAGTCCTAATGGAATCCACAATGTTTTCCATCGTAGATGCAAAACATCTCACATGTGGTGGAATCAATGCTTGATTTTGTATAGCATTGATTTGATTTTGAATGGATGCAACTTGATCATTTATTTGTGCTCGCAAGCGAGCCTCATCAGATGCAACGAGTGTTGGAGGTGGGATATTAGGTTGACGGGGTGGAGGGGGAGGTGGAGGTGGCTGAGGTGTTGGATTGATGATATCATCAATGTTAAATTGATCCATGATATCTGATATAAGTGCACTTGCATTAAATTATAAAGAATTAACATACAAACTTACAAAATTATAAGAAATAGTTAAATTTGAAACACACATGCAAATTTTTTAAATAGGACGTGCATACATATACATACACATACATATACATTGATTGAACTTGAGCATGTGCATGAAAAAATCAAAATTTAACATGTACATACATTTAAAATAAAAAATATGATGCATAATTTGCATGCATACATCATTCAACTAAGCTATGCACATACATACAAATTTCAAAATTTAAGATCTAGAACTATGCAATTTTAATACACGTACATACTAAAAATTAAACTTGAAACATTAAAAAAAGCTCATTTTATGTCTAATGCATATATATATATATATATTACATTTTTCCAAAAGGAGAAATCATGATCTAGTAGATAGTCATAAAATATATACTATTATAAATTCATCATTATAAGTTCATAAATTCCACCAAATTCATAAATTCATGTCACTAAAAATATCCATCTGGAACCAAAATCATAAATTCACGTCACTAACAATATCCATCCAACCAAATTCATAAATTCATCACACAAAATATCCATCAAACCAAATTCATAAATTCATAACTAGAAGATCATTGTCTTAATTTAGAAATTGTTGTGGCTCTCTACTGCATCTCTTCATTTCTTTGTGTTTTCCTTTTTAGAATCGGAAGTTCTCCTCTCCTCTAGCCATTGTTGATGCTCATCTAAGATCCCATCCATAGCCCTAACAACATCAACAACGGTTTGCATCCTAGATGCAAACATTCTCACAGGTGGTGTGATACATTCTTCATTTTGAATAATGTTGATTTGATCTTGGATGGTTCTAACATTGGCATTGATTTGTGCTTGCAAGCGAGCACCATCGATTTCAGGTGGTGGAGGTGGGGGGTTATGAGGTGGAGTGGGTGGAGGTGGAGGTGAAGGTGGTGGAGATGGATGGCATGGAGGTGGATTGCGAATATTATTGAATCGATCCATGTGATCTCT
Organism: Sequoia sempervirens; assembly: GCA_007258455.2. Lineage (NCBI taxonomy): Eukaryota > Viridiplantae > Streptophyta > Pinopsida > Cupressales > Cupressaceae > Sequoia > Sequoia sempervirens. Next base: position 92,169,929 of record VDFB02000017.1, on the reverse strand, counting down.
GATGAGTCCAGTTTATGACTCAATTTTGATAGAGTTTATTATCTATTTGTTGAAGTTGTCATAGACTTTGATACTTGGATATTGACCTTTTTATGATATTTCCTCAAAACCATAGACATTGGGCATAAGCTATTTTTGTAACCTGTAAATGAAATTGACATGCTATATGAACTATTTATGTTAATTTTACATGTGGATTAATGAATGTTACTTTAAGATAGCTACAAATATGCAATTGTTGTGCATACTAATATTGTTATGCAGATATAATTAGCAGCCTACAAAATTGAGGAAGATCCTACCAGCTAGTCACTCGCCATCAAAGTCAACAAGGTGACCATTCAAAGGTCAATGGAGGGAAGACTCTCAATGGAGGGAGATTCCTAGTTTAAATCAAAGATTTATAACCTCCTTGTAAATGGTCTTAATTGTTTGTTGAGCGAATATAGGAGTTACTGTTGTGCTAGATCTGCATTAATGCAAACATGCTTGACCAGATTCCACACATGCATAACCTCCTCTCCACTTTTCATGCTTTCCCTAAAGTGGCGTCCTCCTAATCTGTTGGAGTTGACCGCCTTGCTAGGTAGTTAATTAGTAGTTTTCTTCCTATAAATAAGACTCAAATGCTCCTTCTCAGAAGGTTGATTAATCTGATGATGTACTCGTATTATTAGTTTTTCAGTAATACAGTTATGTTGCTCGTTTGTACTCATGTTTTCCAATCAATAAATGAAGTTATAAGTTTGTGTATCTGAGTTTACATTTTTCTTAAGGGATACTCATCCAAGGGGGCCCACTTGGTGAGCATTCCATCCTTTAGTTTAGTTATTATTTTCTGTTAAGCAATTAGTTAAAATCTGGTACTGTCTGTTCCTACAACCACTAGAATTCCATTATGTGACTACTCCTGCAGCCAAAGTAGACAGAGTAGTTTCCTATTTGTTTTCCCAGATTTTCATTTCTGTCATGCACTTCAGCTTAGTATAGTTGTTGGTTGATGTTCAACATTTATGTTATTTCTTTCCAAGCAATTTACTTTCAACATTATGTCTTTCCTAGCTGTAGAATGAATATGGCTACTTTGGGATTCCTAGTGCACATATTGTGCTGACCCATTTCAAGTCTACATCCCTGGGTTGACAAGTTAAATGCACCTTCATGATGATTGAGATAGCTATTCAAATTAGATGTCCAATCTCTGAATCACAACTTTATGGGATTAGTTGTTAAATTATTGTAGGAGGCCAACATTTTTGGCTCCATTGCCGGGGATGGTATCAAACTAGGGAGTTCTTTAGAGTCATTGATAGTTTCTTACTGTAGTATTTTTGAAAGTTTGTTCTTAGTATACCCTTAATTTAGGAAAGTAATGATCCACCATTATTTTGTGAATTCTTTGTGTGAGTTGGCTGATAGTGAGTTGATACTATATGCATAGAGGAAGGAGGAGAGATGCTCATGGGAGATTCCTTCCTAATAACCCTGATCCATTCCAGTTAGTTGAGCATCATAATCTACTAGGAGAAGAAGAAGAAGAGCCACACCCCTTTGTTGATGCATTCCCTGATCGGACCAGTTCTGAAATTTCCTCTGAAGACCAAAATCAACTTGAAAATCCCTTTGCTTTGGAACTACATTAGGCATGCATGGGTGATGCAAATAGAAACCGACCTAACCAACCAACTTTTCCTTTCCCCATTTCTCATCAAAATGAAGTTGACAACCTAAAAAATATCTCCACTTTAGTCCTTCCTAAGTTATATGGACTTGTCACAGAAGATCCTGATACTTTCTAGTTCGAGTTTGACATACTCTGTAGGAGTTATGACTATACCATCGATGCCCATAGGCTCAAGCTATTCCCTACTACCTTGAAAGAGGTTACAATAAGATGGTTCATGAGCCCGAGCATAAATAACATGGAGACTTGGGAGGACATGAAGACAAAGTTCCTTGAGAAGTACAAGGAATATTGTAGGGACAGTGACATGAGGGGAGATGAAATTTTTAGGATGCAGCAAAAGGAAGATGAGATCCTGGAGGATTAAATTTCAAGGTTTCTATTTTTCCTATAGAAATCTCCACACCATACACTCAATGAAGAATCACAAAAGATGATCTTCCTAAGAGGAATTAATGATAGTTGCACTGATGCCTTGGACCTGATGGGAGGAGGAGATATCACCCAAGTTCCTTGGGAGGATATCAAGAAGATATGTCAGAACTATTCTAGGGAAGCCTCAAAGAAAGGGAGAGCTTTCCAATCCTCTATGGGTAAGTCATCTACCAGTGGAGTTTCAAAGATGGAGATTACTCACTTATTGTCAGACTTCAAACAAGACATCATAAACAATCTGGCTACTCAGCTAGATACACTTTAGGCCAAAAAGAAACAAGAGGAGGCAGAGGCAATGTTGGTAGAATATTTCCCTCATTATAGACAAAAGGACTACAAATGCAAGATGGTAGCTAATATTGACAGTAAGTAGATTCCACTCGAGTTCAAGCCAATACAGGTTGAATAAGATGAAATCTACTATGTTGCACAAAGGAGGCCATGGGATCCAAGACAATGTATGCCACCAGATCCACTATCTTTTGTTGGGTCATAGTTCAATTCTTATTCATCTGGTAACCAATGGCATCCCCCATATCCATCCAATTATGGATGATATCCACCACAGCCTTGGAGTAACCCTCCAAATACCTGGCCTATTGGTTGAAAGATTTATCACTTAACTCTATATTCTCACACCCACAACAGTGACAAATGTAACCACAATTGAATCAACAATCATATAATTCTTAGACCGATTCTCTGCTTATTTTAAAAGGTGGCAGCTACCTTCGTTTGATATTCAAGGAATAATCTTTAACTTCTGTTGCTTTTAACGAGAAAGCAAATAAAGGTAGGGGCTTTTAACTAGAAAGCTTTAAAGGTATTTAAGAACTTCATAGAATAAAATTGAAAATACTTCACAATTAGAATGAAATCAAAATCACCACAGAACCCTTATTCACAGATAAAAGATACTAAAGTGATGCAACAAGTTGAAATATCTATTATCCCAATCATTGATCAAACACTGGAAGAACATTCAACATAAGAAGAACAAATTCATACACCATAATTCAAAGATCACAAATGCACAAATTCTACCATTGTCTTCTATATCAAAATAACAGATAGCAAATATTCAAATAATAAAGTTTTTTCTCTAATGAGAAAATCAAAGTTTTCCCAAACAGATCCTAAGCATATCATCTGAATCCATATTTAAAGCATAAACAGATTTTCTTGGTAATGGTTTCTTGAAAGTAACCGCACCGAATAATTAAAAGAGTTTTAAACTTAAAGAGCCAAAATAAAGAAAGTATCATGGAATACTAAAAATTAATTATGCATCATCTCCCGCCGCTTCAGCTTCTTCATCTTCTAGATTTTCAACAACTTCTTGTTGCAACTACTTCTCTTGTGCCTTAATCTTGGTTTTTTAATCCTTGTACTTGGAAATAATTGCAAGCAATTCCTTGCTCCTTGGAGTAGCGGTAATTTGCAGTCCAGTTCTTACTTTGGTTAAAGTTGCTTCAGACTCATTCAATGTGTCAGACCTTCTACTCTCTTATGTTTTAATGGAAGTGAGATAAACTTGCAGTCTACTGAGCTTCGAGCAAGATTATTTAGTCATGGTGATAGGATCAACCATCTCCTTGTTGAATATTTCAGAAAAACCTCCTTTGAGTCCAAAATTCTTTCATCAAATTCGTCAGTTATCTCCACCTTTAAGTCATGATAGTTTCCCTTTATCTCCACCAACATGTCTAGGTATCTCTCTAGAGTGTCATAGATGCTCAATTTCAACTCTAATGCATTGGGCCATGAAGGATCTAACTCCTTTGGATCACTTACAATCTGTTCATTTATCAATTTCATACGATCCATGGAAATCAGCTCTTTAATTTCCTGTGAGAGCACATAGAGACTAGTTTGATCTTTTCTGATTTTTCGTAGCTCTGCCATCAACTCCTTCATTTTTTCAACCATTTGAGTGTAGAAAAGTATAGACTTACTGATAAAGAGGACAGTTTCTTCAAGCATATCATCAATCCATTCACTAACATTTTTAGAATAGCTCAGATTCTTTTTGATCATTTGCATTGTGGACTCATCGATGATTCCTGCTTGAGAACTTGAGGCTCCACTGGATATAGAAGAAGGAACTATAGAAGAAATAAAGTTATTCAAATTGAGAACCTGGGATTGCAATGCCACTTTTTCTTTCCTTTCTTCTTTTACCCACTTGATCAAAGCATTGACCAAATAGTCAACATGATATATATCACCTTCAAGTGTTTGGGGTCCCATATCAACATGTGTGACTTTATAATCATCTACTGTTATCTCATTCTCATTCAGATCTCTTATGGGATCAACAGTTTCCAACACTTGATTACCAAAATTAGGATCAGTCAATATTCTTGACATCTTCTGAGCTTTCTTTGGTCTTGAAGAAGTTTGGAGCAACTTTGTAATTGTATCTACTCCAACTGTTGTTGTAGGAGTGTACTTCATGTTTTTCTCTATTGCTTTCCTCAACCATACTAGAGAAGTTTCGATCAAAGTAGGATTCTTATTCCCTAGAGAAATTTCTCTAGTCTCACCAGGAGTAATAGGTATATTTTCCACTGGGGAAGAGAGCACCTTAGAAAATGGAGGAAAATTATTATCTTCAACAATTTGCTTGAAAATAAAATTTGAATCCTCAGACACAGGTTTTTGTTTGATTGACCTTCTTTTTAGGAGCAGGGGTGGATGGACTGTCTTGTTCACATACAAATTTTAGTTTAACTACCTCTTCTGGTTTCTCACCATCACCCCTAGATTGTGAATTTACACTAGAATATCTTGTAGCCATTCTCCCAGAGGATGTGCCAACTGTAATTGTCTGAGAAGACCCTTGTTCATTTTTTCTTAGAAGACTTTGGTTCTTGAGTATAACCTGCCACTTGCGCCATTTTCCTTCCAACCAATCCTGAGTTCTCTTCATGACTGGGGCAACTTGTATGTTCATATCCGGGACTTCATTTTCATTCTAGCCAACCTTGGGATGCAATTTATCAGACAACTTCTCATATTCGGGGTCAATGACCATCGAATCATCAATTGTGCCTTCAGGAATCTGGAAAGGTAGACCAAAATCCTATATCTGCTCAAGGGTTAACCTCATATAATCCCTTCTCAAGACTTCATTTTCATTAGCAAAATATTCTCAGAAGTCCTCAATAGCAAGTTGATGCTGATATGAATTTTCTCCATATAAATTTTGTTTTACAAAACCCTTGTTGTCAAAGTTAGCCCTCATGAATAAATGCTGGAGGTTATATTCTTTGAGAAGACCTTCAACACATTTGGCCATTTGATTATTTTTGCATGTGAATGATAGAGTTGTCAATGGGAAAGGATACCCCCATTTCCCCATATTCAAGTATTTCACATTCACAATGACCATTTGTCTACAAACCTCTAGGAACACTAGAAAATCTTCAAGATATCTGGGTAATTTCAGTGGGGCTTTCTCAAAACCTCCTATCCTCAAAAAGGAAAATCGATCAAACTAAATATAAAAACTTCCAAATTCTGACACCAAAGACATTGACTCAAAAGAAAAACACACTTTAGGATTCCCATCTAATTTCCTTATAGCTTGCATTAAGAATGCATCATTAACAAGGGAAAAATCTCCCATTCCGACTTGCTTAGTAAATTGCAGGTAGCACTTATACACAGGCATGCTAAAAGTTGGGGGTATCTGTGGTTTTAATCCTAGCCAAAATGATATTTAACTAGCTATAATATATGTTAGGAAAGAACACATATGAAAAGTAGCTGTTTTCTGAAAATTGACCAATTCTTCATTTAAATGGAAGCAAATTATCTTGGCCCAATTAATGTACACATTTTCATCACAGAAATCCAAAATAAATTGACACATCCAATCCTCGAAGGACTCAATTTTTGCATTCCTATCAATACGATGCAACAGAGCAATAGTATCTGCAATTTCTCCTTTGAAATGCATTCTTTTGAGTTTAGCAGGTAGCTGTGACTTACCCCTTTTTTTTATTTCAACCACCCTTTGGCCATAGAATTCTTGCACCAACTTTCATTGACTTTGAAGAATTCACCAGCTATTGCGACAAACATTTCCTTCATGGGAGTTCTCTCAGGGATCCTTAGTGCATGGGAAACAGTTCCAGGAGAAATTCTAGCAACAACAGTCTCGTCCACGGCTTTGATTTCTTGTTTCTCTGGAATGTATCTTCTTGCACATGCGTCTATTAGGTCCACACTCAGAATGGATTCTGGAAAACCCTCGACGTGAGCTAATCCACTCTCTAATAATTTTGTGTCGATAGAAGTTCTTTTATCACTTTCTAGGAGCACCCAAAATTCTTCCAACTTAAAAGATCCCAGCTCTGTGTCCCTTACGCTGAACCAACGGTTTTCGATTCTAGACTGCATGAGCTTACGGTACATAGAAAAAAACTTGTACGCTTGAAGAAATAATTGCAGATGATATAGGTGTTATTGTAAGCTCGACCAAATACATTTTCACCACCTTAAGTTGTGCAAATGATAGGACATGCATTTGGTAATGAATTAATATGGCGCTTTATTTAAATCCTCGGTAAAGCAAACCCTAAGATTTGCATGCTTTGCAAAAATCCTTGATAAGACATCTCTAGGTTGTACCGTATGCCTCATTAAATGCATAGGCGACCTTGAAACATGTGAGTGCACAACATGTTACCTTGTCATGGAAAATTGGAACTCTATAACCTAAAGTCGGGAGTTACGAAGTTATGAAAACCTCCAACTCCCCGACTTCACAATGGACTGACTCACTTGATGCCACTAAAGAACAAGTCGGGTTTTCAGGAATAGGAAAAACAAAAACTCGATGACAAAGTTAAAGACATACAATGCCAACAACTTAGGTTTCAAAACTGATAGAATGCGTGACAAGAAGTTAGGAACTTAGAGGTACCCATGACCGAGACTAAAATGAAGGAAAAAAATTTAGACTTAGGAGAAAAATAAAAGATTGAAGACCGAGGAAGACAAAATTTGAAGGGACATGATACATAATATACCTACAGGTAACATGGAATAATCACCAAAACACTCCACCCCAGTGGTAGCAACCTCAAGGGAATTGGCAGCAGTTTTAGGGGAATTGGCAGCCACCTTGAGGAAATTGGCAACAAACATCTCAATGGAGGGGAGGACAACAATGGCCAAACCAGATAACCAATTACATGCAGCCACATTCTCAACCCCAACAACCTACTATAATGCCTCCTCCTACTAGCTCAAGTTTAAATACACCTAATCCTACTCAGCTACCAACTCAACCCACACCTAACCCAAATAACAAACCACAACAACAACTAGTATACTCTGCTGATCCAAATCAATTCCCTGCATATGTTGTGAGTGTAAATGACATCCACTTGCATTCATGAACTACTTTGCTAGCTCCTTCCACACCCATTATCACTGAGCTTCCTACAGAAGAAGAGGAGCCTCTAAATGCCCCCATTCAGTTAAGTGTACCTAAAAATCTTGAACAAACCCCAGTCAAGCAGATTGAACACGAACCACCATTTCCCTAGAGGTTGGAAACTGTAAAACAAAAGGAAGAGAAGGAGGAACCAACCTTTGACATTATAGAAAAATTGAAGCATATATGTGTCCAGATACCTCTATTTCAGGCCATAAAAGATGTTCCTATATATGACAAAGAAATTAAGGAAGCATGCCTTAAGAAGCCAGGAAGGAAGAAGAAAGACCCCACTACAGTTCATGAGGTGGGACAACTAGTTGACATCATGCTTGGGAAAGTGACTATTCCCAAATATAATGATCCAGGGAGTCTTGTGGTAGGAGTTGTTATAAATGGGGTCTAAATAAGGAATGCTTTGATTGATTTGTTAGCAACAATAAATGTAATGACCAAGGATATCCTGCAACAACTAAATGTTGCAAGCATGAGACCTACTCCTACTATCCTACAACTTGCTGATAGTTCTATTGTTAAACCTGATGGGATAGTAGAGGAACTTGTGGTAACTCTAGACTCTTGGGAGTACCCAACAAACTTCATGGTTCTTTCTCCTAAAGCTACACTAGGCGGGTACCCCATTATCCTAGGAAGGCCATGGTTAGCAAAAAAAAATTCCTATATTGGATGTCGGACTGGAGACATGACCATTTCTGATGGAAAGAGCACCAAAAAGATTGTTCTCTACCCTCCCACTCAGCCATCCCATGACATGGATAATCCTGTATGGCCACATGTTGGTGAAGAGGCCGATGAAGTTAATTATGTGGAACAACTTATGATGTTAGGAAGAAGTTGTTTCATGCAGCTTCAAGAGGAAGATGAAGTATTGTCTAACATAATTCAGAATCATTGTGAAGTAGAGGAAGCATCATCCTCTCATTCTGCTAATCCAGTAAAGACACTTCTACCCACTCTTCCTGCAGCCGAACTTCCCGCAACAATAGGTATGTCTCATGCATTGCTGCCACATTAACTCAAAGTACCAATCATTAGTGAAGTAGCTATGGTAGAGATAACTACACAAGTGCAAGTTTCAAAAGGTTTATATCTAAATATTAATAGAAAATTGAGTGAAGAACAACAGTTGTCATTGACAAACTTACTAAAAACCCACCAACATGCATTTGTGTGGGACTATCATGATATGAAGGGATTGGACCCTAAGCTTTGCACTCATAGGATTTACATCAGAGATGATTTTTCACTGGTGAGGCAGCCACAAAGAAGAATTAACCCTGCACTAAGAGAAATTGTAAAAGGGGAACTACAAAAATTGCTAGATGCAAGATTTATTTACCCCATTTCAGATAGCTAGTGGGTGTCTCCATTGGTGATTGTGCCCAAAAAGTGAGGGAAGTGGTGAGTTTTTGTTGATTACAAGGAACTCAATACTACCACCAAAAAGGACCATTTTCCCCTACCTTTCATATATCAAGTTCTAGATTCACTTGTAGGAAAACATTACTTCTCTTTTCTAGATGGATTCAGTGTGTATAACCAGATCCAAATTGCACCTGAGGACCAAGAGAAGACCACCTTTACCTATCCATTGGGGACCTATGCCTACTCAGTACTTCCATTTGGCTTATGCAATGCACCTGCAACTTTTCAAAGGGTAGTCATTAGCATATTTTCAAACAACTCTCATGATTGCATATAAATTTATATGGATGACTTTACTACCTATGTTGCTGATTTCATTGAAGCATTGGAGAATCTCAAGAGAGTCTTAAAGAGATGTGAAGAACATAATCTGTCTTTAAATAGTGAAAAGTGCTTCATGATGATGCAGGAAGGTGTAGTCCTTGGCCGCTATATCTCTCAAAAAGGAACTCAAGTAGATTCTGCAAAGATTGAGGTGATCACTAATCTGTCCATACTTGCGAAACAAAAAGATGTTAGGAGTTTCTTAGGACATGCAGGTTATTATAGGCAGTTCATCAAAGACTTCAACAAAATGGCAACACTATTGTACACTCTCCTAACCAAAGATGCTGAATTCCAATGGACAGAAGATTGTGACAAGGCATTTTCTGATTTGAAGGCAGCTTTAACTCATGCTCCTGTACTCAAAGGCCCCAATTGGGAGCTTCCTTTCCACATACATACAGATGCATCAGAATATTCCATAGGAGCAGTCTTCGGGTAGAAAAACAGAGCTATTGAAAATGCTATTTATTTTGTTAGCAAAAATTTCCATGGAGCCGAATTCAACTATACAATGACAAAAAAAGAAATGTTGGCAGTTTTCTATGCCCTTAAAAAATTTAGGCACTACATAACAGGCTATCAGATCTTTGTGCACATCGACCATGCAGCCATTAGGTACCTCATGAATAAACCCCTGATATCAGGTAGGCTAGCCAGATGGCTATTGCTGATGCAGGAGTTTGACATAACCATTATGGATAAGCCAAGGAAGACCAATGTTGTTGTAGAATTTCTTTCAAGACTGACTACATCAGAGGATAATCAAATCATTGATGACTCTTTCCCTAATAAACATCTATTCTCCATCAATGTGCACACACCCTGGTATGCTGACATAGTTAACTATTTGGTCATAGGGAGAGTACCTCCTCGTTTCTCTCCAAAAGAGAGAAGGGTGCTCATTGAAAAATCTTTTCCTTTTTCATGGATTGTTGGATGTTTGTTCTACATTGGACCAGACCATGTCATGAGAAGATGTGCGAGGGAAGATGAGACATATGATATTCTGTATGCATGTCACAATGAACCCTGTGGAGGGCATTTTGCAACCAAGAAGATAGCAATGAGATCTTGAACATAGTATATTACTGGCCCACACTCTACAAGGATGCAGGGAAATATACAAGGAAGTGTGATAGATTCCAGAGGATGGGCCTACCAACCAAATTTGATGAGATGCCCCTCTACCCCCAGGTAGTTATCACTCTATTTGAAAAATGGGGATTTGATTTTGTAGGACCCATTGATCCTCCATCCAATGGTAAATCTTATATCTTAGTATGTGCTGATTATGTAACCAAATGGGTAGAAGTTAAGGCCATGAAGCATACAAGAGATAATAAGGTTGTTGAATTTCTTTATGAGGAAATTTTCACACAGGATGGGGTTCCAAGAGTGATAGTGATTGATCAAGGGGATCAATTCACTTTAACCCTTGTTACAGAACTGGTCAATGAGTACAACATAAGGCATAGGAAGTCTACTCGTTATCACCCTCAGGCCAATGGCCAAGTTGAGGTGACTAACAGGGAAATTGAAGCCATTATGACCAAAACAGTGGCTATCCATAGAAAGGATTGGGAAAATAGGCTGCCAAAAGCTATTTGGGCCTATAGAACAACCAGGAAGACAACCACAAGCTTCACTCCTTTCGAGTTGTTGTATGGAAAGACAACTATGATGCCCATTGAATTTGAGCATAAGACTCTTAGGACTGCAATAGACTTGGGGATGGATATCCCTGAGGCACAAAGGGACATAATCATGTAGCTAAATGCTTTGGATGAGATGAGGAAGGCAGCCTTGCATCACATAGAAGTAGTGCAGAATCAAAGAATAAAGTGGCATGACAAATTCATCAGGGACAAGAAATTCCAGCCAGGAGACTAGGCACAGCTCTACGACTCAAGGTATCAGGATAATGCAAGAAAGTTGAAAAAAAGGTGGCTAGGACCATATGAGGTTGCTGAAGTTTTCCCCAATGGTGTTGTTCAGCTCACCACCATTGACCCTATCAAATTTAAGCTGCTTTTCAATGGTCATCGCCTTGGGTTGTACCACAAGCCAACTTCCAAGGAGGAAATCCTGCAACAATTCACTCAGTATGCAACACCTGAACTTCCTATAGCCGAAGGAAGCGGACCTAGTGTCCCTCCTTCTGGCTAACTAAGGTACGTAACTTGTCATAATAAAGACTTCCACTTTTGTGGGGGTCCACTTCTTCATTCATTCACCCATCTGTCCATCCATCTCCACCTTTCTCTCTCTTCCATCACATTGCCATCACTTCACTTCATTCCACTCCACTTTGCTTAATTGCTCAACTAACTTCTTAAAAGGTGACCGGTACTTTCTCCATAATCTTTGCAACAAATCTTCCAAGAATTTAGGTACGTGCACATCAATTTGTTATATCTTAATTGTCTCTTAAGTAAATTCATTTAATTATTGTACATTAATATAGACGTTCTCCATAGCATGTAATTATCCCCTGCCCCTGTCAAGTCATCATTACTCCCATGAATGTGAGGACACATGCTCAAATTTAGGTTGGGGGGGATGTGTGAATACCATGTCCACATGTCAGTCCATGTTGGTTCACGTCAACAAAGTATAAATTGAGCCAATTTGAATTCTGAGCAAAATGACGACTTGCATGTGTGAAGTGATATCAACTGTCACCATTTTTCTCGATCATATCCTTCATTTATTACTCCTTTACTGCCTTTATTGCTCTTGTCATAATGCTAAGTAACCAAAAAGGTAAATTTTAGATGACATTGGCGTTGGGAATTTAGCAGTGTTGCAAGAAGGTGAATTTGGGCTTTCAGATGAAGATTGCAGGAAGGGAAATTTTGCAGAAGTGCTTGTTTAATTGTAGACAAATGAACAATGGGAGGTGGGTTAATTGGAAATGAACCCATGGTTCATGATGTATTACTGCAGGATGCACCTTGCCATGCCAATTTTAGAAATTGTGGGTGTTTTGATTATTTCCCGAAGCTGAATGGTTTTAATGAAGAGGTTGCGTTGGAATTTTCCCAAACATTGTATGAGGGAAAGGCCACGATAAAAGGGTTGGAGGTAATGGCTACTGAAGAAAGGATTGTAGAAGTTACAAGGTTTCCTAGTGATAGTGAAAATTACCCTACTTCCAGAGATGCCAGGTCAGCTAGGGCTGAATTTACAGAACCTGGTGACCCTCCATTGAGTGTGGACAAGAAAGGAGCCAAGAGAACCTCTCTGCCTGAGCCATGGAAGAAAGTAGTTGTTTATGTTGTGAAGTAAATTACCTGCGAAGGTCGTCAGTCGAATCTACTTTCTGTGCACTTCAAAATTTTGAATCATATTAGGCATGAGAGAAGAATGAATGTGCCAAACGTGCTATACCACCTTCTCTCAATCATGGCGGTTGAGAACCAAAAAGGTAGGGATAATTTTTGTCCCACCATTGTCTGATCAAATTGTTAATTGAAAAATCTCTGCATGATGTGTCTGAAATGACTTGGGAAGAATTCTTAAAAATTGATCAAATTAGACCAGAGCATTTGCAACCTAGGGTTTTGCCTCAACCTCGTAGGGCTAGGAGGAGAGTGAGTTTTGTTGAAGCCACTCCTGGAACCTCAACTTCTAGTGCAAGCCCTAGTGTAAACCATCCTGCAGCTGAACAAACAATAGAGATTAGTTCTTCTGAGGAAGAGCATTCAGACAAAGAAAGTTCCTCTTTAGATTCTGATGATGATGTTCCTCTTGGCATCCTAATTCGAACTAGGGAACAAAAGAAAGAGGTAGAAATAAGGAAGGGAAAAGCTAAAAATAAAATTGCAGGAAAGGAAGTGCCAAGCTCTAAGAAACATAAGGCTGACACTATTCTTCTTACAACTGAAGAAAAACATGAGAGCCCTCCTACAAAATCAAGACTAGCTGGGCCAACCTTTGGTGTGTCTCAGCAGAAAAGCCCTAGGACTAGAGAAACATCACAAGAGGACATACAGGCCCCAATGGGGCAAGTGAACATTGGAGAAAAGGACATATTTGAGGAAGTAGCAAATGAAACATTGGCAGACCTTGCTACCATCGCTGAATGAGTTGAGAGTCAAGAGTATGAGGAAAATCAAGAGCTCCTGCAGCAAGAGCAGAAGCAAGAGTGAGAGAAAGAACAAGAGGCCCTGCAGCCATAACTGGGAGAATAGTCAACACCCCTGCAACCGGAATTGGTTGAACATTCAGAAACCCTACAGCCAATGCTACATGAAGAGCAAGCATCAGTGCCAAGAAATATTTTGGTAGGAATACATAAGTCCTATGATTTTTCAATGCACATGGTAGCCATGAACTTATGGAGAGAGATGCAAATGAGGGAAGAGGAATGGAAAGAGGAGAAACATAGGATGAAGAAGGAAATTCAAAAGAGAGATGAAGAAATTGAAGATAAGAATGTAGAAATTATTGCTTTAGAGGAGAAGGTGGATAATATGGCAGCCCTAGTACCTAAGATATTAGAGTGCAGGACTCCTGTGAGGGTTTATGCTCTATATTTGAAGGAGAAAAATATTTATTTTAGACAAGCAAGAATTATCTCAGGTTTGAACCCTTCTATTGAGACTCCTCTTGAATTTTTCAATGCTTATCGGATTGCTCCTCCTGAAATGAAGAATTTGTTGTGTGAATTCTATTTACATAATTATGTTGTGTCCCAAGATCATGATTGGAATCCTTTGTTGTATGTTGGGGATGTCGAATTAAGAGAATTTATGTCTTGGATACAGAATGAGATTAGTTGGGGACAACAATTTAGGACATATAGGAAAATAGAATCCAACACTCCCATGTCCATTAGGGCTAAATCTAGAAATCCAGGGGACATTTTCAGTGATTGGCACAAAATTCTTTATAGACCAAGTTATGGCAGTGGAATCCTGCCTAAGAGAGAATCAATTTACAAATAATATGAGGAGGTAGAAAAAACTATAGGAGAATCTATAAAGGGGTATTTGGCAAAGAGGTGGAATAGTCTGAGTGATGAAGTAAAACAAGCTGAGCCTCACTCTCTGCAAAACTATGCTGCAACATGTAAGAGATTTGATAGATATATACATATTGGAAGGACAAAGGGACAATTTTGGCTCCCATTAACTTTTCAGCCACCTATCCTATTATGGTCTATGCCAAATTTTAGGTATTACCAGTATGATATAGCTACAAAAAGACAGAGATGGAGCAAATTGGACAAACAACAAGGGTTCTATTGGTACCTTAATTCACGCACTGCAAGAACTGATGTAGGACAACAGGCAGTTGCAAATTTTAGGGAATTAACCAAGCAAAAGAATAACCCTTCCTCTGCTGGAGGACCAACAAAGCCTTAGGTTGGGGGAGTGATGAGTCCAATTTATGACTCAATTTTGATAGAGTTTATTATCTATTTGTTGAAGTTGTCATAGACTTTGATACTTGGATATTGACCTTTTTATGATATTTCCTCAAAACCATAGACATTGGGCATAAGCTATTTTTGTAACCTGTAAATGAAATTGACATGCTATATGAACTATTTATGTTAATTTTACATGTGGATTAATGAATGTTACTTTAAGATAGCTACAAATATGCAATTGTTGTGCGTACTAATTATGCAGATATAATTAGCAGCCTACAAAATTGAGGAAGATCCTACCAGCTAGTCACTCGCCATCAAAGTCAACAAGGTGACCATTCAAATGTCAATGGAGGGAAGACTCTCAATGGAGGGAGATTCCTAGTTTAAATCAAAGATTTATAACCTCCTTGTAAATGGTCTTAATTGTTTGTTGAGCGAATATAGGAGTTACTGTTGTGCTAGATCTGCATTAATGCAAACATGCTTGACCAGATTCCACACATGCATAACCTCCTCTCCACTTTTCATGCTTTCCCTAAAGTGGCATCCTCCTAATTTGTTGGAGTTGACCGCCTTGCTAGGTAGTTAATTAGTAGTTTTCTTCCTATAAATAAGACTCAAATGCTCCTTCTCAGAAGGTTGATTAATCTGATGATGTACTCGTATTATTAGTTTTTCAGTAATACAGTTATGTTGCTCGTTTGTACTCATGTTTTCCAATCAATACAATGAAGTTATAAGTTTGTGTATCTGAGTTTACATTTTTCTTAAGGGATACTCATCCAAGGGGGCCCACTTGGTGAGCATTCCATCCTTTAGTTTAGTTATTATTTTCTGTTAAGCAATTAGTTAAAATCTGGTACTGTCTGTTCCTACAACCACTAGAATTCCATTATGTGACTATTCCTGCAGCCAAAGTAGACAGAGTAGTTTCCTATTTGTTTGCCCAGAATTTCATTTCTGTCATGCACTTCAGCTTAGTATAGTTGTTGGTTGATGTTCAACATTTATGTTATTTCTTTCCAAGCAATTTACTTTCAACATTGTCTTTCCTAGCTGTAAAATGAATATGACTACTTTGGGATTCCTAGTGCAGATACTGTGTTGACCCATTTCAAGTCTACGTCCTTGGGTTGACAAGTTAAATGCACCTTCATGATGATTGAGATAGCTATTCAGATTAGATGTCCAATCTCTGAATCACAACTTTATGGGCTTAGTTGTTAAATCATTGTAGGAGGCCAACAATCTCTAAGATATAAGTGAACCTGCATTAGATTTGTAATTTCAAAATGTAAGATACATGTTTAGGAAATACCCTTAAACCATTCAATATAAATGGCCTAATTGAATACAAATGATAAAATATGTAGGCATCATTTATGTCTAAGGCATGTTACTTGAATGAAAAAATAATTAACTATTAATATAGGACAATTTATGAATGTTATAGGGTTTACGGTTTAGAGTTTAGGATTTAGGTTTAGGGTAATAGGATGGCTTAAGGGGATCTATGTAGTAAGGTCCTAGTACAAAATGACATGGCTTTTAAGTGAATAAAATTTGGTGAAGATGCTCAAGGAAAACAAATTTCATTAAGGTCCGAGGCAACTTCACCAAATTTTATTCACTTGAGCCATGTCATTTTTTCCTAGGAACTTACTAGACATAGATCCCCTTAAGCCATCCTATCACCCTAAACCATAAATTGATCAACCTAGATCATGAAATCTCATTCATATTATAATCTTGGATGATCTTATTATTGTTAAATTTGGTTGCCTTGGGAAACTTCACCAAATCTTGAGAACTTATTTGATCCCCTTAAGAAATGCCATATTAGGACTCCTTAAGACATCCTAAAGTATGGTTTGAGGGGATTTATGTAGTAAGGTCCTAGTACAAAATGACATGGCTTAAGTGAATAAAATTTGGTGAAGATTCCCAAGGCAACCAAATTTCATTGAGGTTCTAGGCAACTTCACCAAATTTTATTCACTTGAGCCATGTCAGTTTGTCCTAGGACCTTACTAGACATAGATCCCCTTAAGCCATCCTATCACCCTAAATCGTAAATCAATCAACCTAGATCATAATTTATCTCATTCATATTATAATCTTGCACAATCTTATTATTGTTAAATTTGGTTGCCTTGGGCAACTTCACCAAATTTTGAGAACTTATTTGATCCCCTTAAGAAATGTCATATTAGGACCCCTTAAGACATCAATTTACGGTTTAGGGTGATAGGATGGCTTAAGGCGATCTATGTATAGTGAGGTCCTAGGAAAAAATGGCATGGCTCAAGTGAATAAAATTTGGTGAAGTTGCCCAAGGCAACCAAATTTCATTAAGGGCCTAAGAAAAAATGATGGCTTTAGGGTTTAGGGTTTAGGGTTTAGGGTAATAGGATGGCTTAAGGGGATCTATGTAGTAAGGTCCTACAAAAAAATGACATGGCTTAAGGGAATAGAATTTGGTGGAGTTGCCTAAGGCAACCAAATTTCATTTTAAGGTCTTAGGACAAAATGAATGCTTTAGTGTTTAGGGTTTATATTTTAGAGTTTAGGGTTTAGGGAACTTAGGGTGAAGTTTTGGTGGCCCTTGGAATAATGGAATTGCAAGTTAGTGAACAAAATTTTCTTGTGGAACAGTTGATTGAGATAGCTCTTGTTTCATCTGACCAACCTAGATCATGAAATCTCATTCATATTATAATCTTGCACGATCTTATTATTGTTAAATTTGGTTGCCTTGGGCAACTTCACCAAATTTTGAGAACTTCTTTGATCCCCTTAAGAAATGTCATATTAGGACCCCTTAAGACATCAATTTACGGTTTAGGGTGATAGGATGGCTTAAGGGGATCTATGTCTAGTGAGGTCCTAGGACAAAATGACATGGCTCAAGTGAATAAAATTTGGTGAAGTTTCCCAAGGCAACCAAATTTCATTAAGGGCCTAAGAAAAAATGATGGCTTTAGGGTTTAGGGGTTAGGGTAATAGGATGGCTTAAGGGGATCTATGTAGTAAGGTCCTATGACAAAATGACTTGGCTTAAGGGAATACAATTTGGTGGAGTTGCCTAAGGAAACCAAATTGCATTTTAAGGTCCTAAGACAAAATGAATGCTTTAGTGTGAAGGTTTATATTTTAGAGTTTAGGGTTTAGGGTTTAGGGAACTTAGGGTGAAGTTTGGGGGGCCCTTGGAATAATGGACTTACAAGTTAGTGACTAGTTTATGAATATTTTTGATTTTATGAATAGATTGACTATTTTCGTAATAGAAACACATAATTATGTATTATTAAGATTGAGTTTGATGTATATTTTAACTAGATATTTTTTTAATTGAGTATAAGATTATTTTATTTAACATTTTTTTCATTAATATTTCCCACTTAAATGAATTTTATGATATAAAATGTATAATATAAAATTAGTTAATGTTGAATCAAGTATTTTATTTTGGATTGTTTGGAATTGAAAGAACCTAAAAGAAAGAAAATAAAAATATTTAGATTCTTTTAGTGTCTAGGTAACTAGTGCAAATTGAGATTTTAGACTAAACTAGAAGCCTAATTAACAACTAATTGACTAGAATGAGGGTTAAGATTGTCAAAAGACAAGAGACAACACATGCAAACAAGAAATGAAACAAGACATGACTAAGAGAGATAAAAAAATAAAATAGAAATGAATGCAAATATTATCTAATTAAGTGACAATTGGAAATGGATTGTACAAGGATTTAGGAATTTGCTAACTAAATTTGCAAACAAACATTGATAAAATTTATGAATTGTAACTATTCTTTAACATATTGTTTTCTAATCTAATTATAATTTAACTTTGAAAGTAAAGTTTAACATTGTTTTCTCCATACAATGCAAATGAAATTTTAAACATTTAAGCAATGCAAATGATTTTTTTCTATGATCAAATATACTTGAGCTCGAAATCAAGGTTTTCAAATGCAAAATGATTTGTTCAATTTCAATTTAGGGTTTTATAATTTTTTTTGTTTCAATTCAATTTAGGGTTTCAATCTAAGCAATTAGGGTTTTTAATGTATTTTTTGTTTCATTTCAAACTAGGGTTTTCAAATCCATTTTTTGTTTGATTTGAATTTAGGGTTTCAAAAAGCTTGATTAGGGTTTTCAAATGCAATTTTTTTATTTCATTTCAATTTAGGGTTTTGAAATGCAAATTTTTTGTTTCCTTTTGATTAGGGTTTTCAAATGCAATTTTTTTTGGTTTGATTGAACAATTTAGGTTTCAAAAGCTAAATTTTGTTTTTAAAAATACAATTTAAGGTTCATTTTTTCCTTTCTATTCAATATATTTAGGTTTCATTGCATTTTTTTAATCTATTTCTACAAATCATCACTTCTATTGTTACACAAAATAAAATGCTTAAAACGCTAAATAAATTGGAAAAAAATATGCTAAAATCTACTCTTGTATTAAAAATTTCAATAAAATTTGAAAAAAAGCAAAAAATTGGGGATGAAGGCATACCTAGAGGTCGTTAAACAATCGTTGTCACCCATGCCAATTCGGGACCCCATGCAGAGCAGAATGAGTTTCATTTTAAAAAAAAAAAATAAATACCATCTTAAAACAAGATCCTGATTATTACAAAATGGGATCCCGATTTGTAAAAAACTTTGGATCTCGTTTCATGTATGTCGGTTTGAGACCCTTTAACAAATGAGATCCTGATTTTTAAAAAGCGGGATCCTGTTTGGAATTTAGGCTCGGGATCCCGAAGCTAAACGGGATCCCAATTTTTAAAAATTGGGACCCCATTTATGAAAATCGGGATCCCCTTTTCGCAATGTCGATTTCATTTTTTTGGCTAAGGCAAAAATTTCCATGTTTCGTGGACTCAACTTTGTGCACTTACCCATTTGTAACTGCAAAAACACACAGATTTGAAAAAAAAACAAAAATAAATTATGTAGATGATGTAAGCATATTGTTAGAATGTCAAAATGATAACCATCAGCCATGAAAAATGTTCTGAAACAAAAATGATTGAAGAAAATTGATTTTTGCAAAATGACAATCAAATGTGTCATTCTGGTTGATGATTGTGACTTTGTACTCAATGACTGTTTCACGTCGTACAATGATTGTGGCATTTGAAGGCTCAATTATTTTGTTGTGCAGATCAATTGCAGTGGACTCTTGAAAATCAAAATTTCTCATTTTTTTTGAAAAATTCGTTTAATTCACATTAGGTTCACCAAATGTGGATAGGGTAAAGTTTGAGGGAATAAGCATGAATCAATAATAGCAACCAAGAAACTAATAATTCAAGCTAATAAGACCCTAATCCAATAATGAAGCACAAATGAACATAGAAATGCAAATAATAAAGCAATAATACTCAATTCCTATGCCAAAGTTGAATCATCTCCATTGCTCTTTTCCATTTTGTTTTGTTCTTAAATTTGTAGTATGCAATGTACTCACCAAGCTTGATGTTGATGATTGATAGCTAGATCTCAAGAAAGAAAATTTTCAAAGATTGTGATTGTCAGGTTGAAATGAAGATGATGACTTGCTTATATAGAAATCCCATTTAAATGAAGGGCTAGGATTGAGAGATGAGGTATGGTGATAAATGGATGAGATTAATTGAGAAGAAAAGAGATAAGGATGGGAAGGTTGGACCAAAACTCAATAAATATTGAGATTTAGGGCTTAGCTAAGAAGAAATTCAAATTAAATAATTAAAAATAATTATTTAATTATAGAAGAAGGTGGGGTGTTAAAATATTAAATAATTAAAAATAATTATTTAATAAAAGATGGAGGGAAATGATAAATAATTAAATAATTAGAACAATTATTTAATTATGGAGGGAAGAAAATGACAAATAATTAAATAAATAAGAATTTATTTAATTATGGAGAGAAAAGGCTAATGACTAATTAAATAATTAAAATAATTATTTAATTATACATGAAAATGGAAATAAATAATTAAATAAATAAAATTTATTTAATTAAGGATAGAAAAAGATAATTAGTGACATAATTTAAATGAAATTGATATTTATTTAAATTAATCAAAAGAGGAATACAAATAAAGTGAATTAGTTAAGTACATTAAGAATTATTTAATTAATATAAGAAAATGACATTAGGAAACAATTAAATGATTAAAATTATTTAATTATGCATGGAAGAAGGCGAATTAGTGATAAAATGTTGCTTGCAGGCTTGAGACATTTTTTCAGTGTCTAAAGTGTTAAAAAAAATCAAGACTGTCATGTGGACAAAGAAAATTGGTCAAAAGAAAGATTACTATATCAAATAATTTAGCCCCACATAGGACCATGATGAAAAAGCTTATAGATAGGCTAAAATTAAGCGAAAAGAAAAATATTGATAGCCCAATTAAGGACTAGCTTGAATCATCTTAGGCGAAAAATTGGCATGTGAAAAATACCTAAGGGGGAATGGGAAATGAGAATATGCTTATTTTATAACAAAGGTGTGGTAGAGACATAATGACACTACTTCATGGAGTTATCAACCTACAATGATATTTGTATCAATAATAAAGACACCTTGAGAGTGGACAATATAAAGCCTTTGTTTAAGGAGGCAATGTTGGACAAAATTGTAAACTTTTTGATCAAGACCCATTGTAGAAGATTCAACCTAAGAAGGATTTATAAACTTTATAAGGTTTTAGTATATTGTGTCTCAAGGTTAGGTTTCCATGTTTCTCTTGGTCACAAAGATTGCTTTGGTCTAGTGAACATGATTAAAATATCTTACTCATTCATTCATTTTTTTTACATTGATACATATCCTTTTTCTATCATTTACATGTAATGGACATTAGTGTTTGTTTTCTCTTTCTCTTGGATATGGATGTGTGGTGTAATGTCCACTATCTTTTGATTTCACTTTTCTCATCTAAATGAATATTCACTTTTTGAAATCCTTACTATAATTTAAGTATGGCAAGGCTAAAAACATATAAAATTTTTAGAAAGGAAATTTTAAGAAAAAATGAAGAGATCATCTAGGTCCTACAAAGGAGCACTTGCTCTCTAATCACTCACCCTCCAAGAACATCTAGAACCTATAACATCATCCATTAGTTTTTTTTCTTATTGAACACATCACCATTGGAAACCAGCACTTAGTTCACACACCCAAAAGTTCAAAAAAAATTACTGAATAATACTTGGTATTTAATTGAGGCAAATCTAAGAAACAACTTATGAGCACCCATTTTCCCAATATATTAAGTTGGAGATTTGAAGTAGTGTTTTACATATGATGAAATTATCTATGTATGGGTATCAATGCACCCACTATACAAGAGCCTATTATATAGGTTAAGAGAATTATAGATAGGGTAGAAGCATGCCCCTTAGATTAGAAGTGTGCAATACAAGACACCTCCAATTGTTACCAAGATTAAAATCTTCTTGAGCATACCTTTGGCAGCTAAGACCTCCTCTATTCCACTTTTAATTTTCTTCAACTACAACTAAAGTACAAACAAAGTTTATAAACAATTATCAAACAATAGATCGTATATTTTTTTAGAGCTATAATTTAAGAATAAAGAGCTCATAACGTTTACTATTATTATTTTTATTTCTTAAAGGCTTTTGGCATTATTCCTAGAGAGTTCCTAATTTAGTGGCTTCAAGACTTAATATTATAAAATATTTGGTTGTTCTATTCATGACACTTTATTAGAGGATGGTGGGCAAGGTTTTAACTTATATTGGGTTTACAATGAATAGTAATAGCACCATGATTGTTAAATGGAGTTGTTCACTTTCACCTAGTTTCTTTGTCCTAGATACATATATGAACTAGAGGAGATCCCTACGAATTCAGGGAAAATAGATTATGGTGAGATTCTTTATGATATAATCATCACTATTTTACCATTTGTTGTTGATATTATTATCATCTCACACAATGATGTAAGCTTACAATGGCATCTCGATAAGTTGAGTTTATTTTTTGATACTTATAGTTTACAAGTGAACTTGAATAAAATTAAGGTGATGATTTTTAACATAATTAAGAAAGAAGCACACATAAATAATACCATTTTTAAAGGTAATTTAGTTGAGGTGGTTTTTTATGCACTTACCTTAGTGTTCCTTTCATGAGACATCCCTTCAATATACTCCCTACAATATAAGAATATTATGTAAGGGTTATGCTATGCTTATTACAATTGAGAGATGGTGTTTCTAATTTCGATATTTCAGGACACCAAAATAAAAGTATGTAGATCTCTCAAATTTTAGCATCACCAACAATATTGTATGTTTGTGATATTTGGGGACTTGGAATTCACAATACTAGTTGGGCTTGAGTTGGCAAAGTTATTATTCTCATGCTAGAAAAAAAAACTAAGTATTCCACCTCTAGATACATGCATAGAAGCTTGAGTACATACATAGAATCTCTCTTATAATCTTGATTACAAAATACTTGAGTACAATACATGCACCTCTATAATTATACTTAGAATCTCCCCTAGATATAACTATGAGAAATTCAAGATTGGGATCAAGCATCAAGCTCAAAATTCACATTCACATATCACCCAACTTGAGACTTAGCTAGGTACATGGCATGCTCAAAATCTCAATTATAGAAAACTACAACAAAATTGATAAAAGGAATGAAAGCTAGTATTTATAGTAGGAATTAATCAAACCCACAATGATATTTCCCTATATAATAAGAGTTTAAAGGTACAAGTTAGTTGAGAATATAGTAACTTCTCCATCAATTCAATGCCTCAA
Organism: Sequoia sempervirens; assembly: GCA_007258455.2. Classification (NCBI taxonomy): domain Eukaryota; kingdom Viridiplantae; phylum Streptophyta; class Pinopsida; order Cupressales; family Cupressaceae; genus Sequoia; species Sequoia sempervirens. Next base: position 92,146,401 of record VDFB02000017.1, on the reverse strand, counting down.
ATTATTGATGGTTTGTGTCTATTACGTATCCATGAGTAAATGCTTAATTGAAGTCCATCATGCAGTACTACACTTTGGAGATTTGGGTAGGTGAATTCCCATTGTTGTGCATCATAAAATATGGAAGTTAGCTTCCCATTCATGTATTTTCAAATCACCTATTTAATCCAATTGATTTCTCAAATTTTAAGTGGGTTCCTCCCCTAGAAGGCTCTTGGAAATAAAATTTTAATGATGCATCCCACAAAATTTGGTCATTTTGTGTTCAAAGAACTTGTCTTCTAGGGGAAGAAAGTGAATTTTGGTTAGGAAATAGGATAATGAGACACATTAACTTTGACAATCTTGTGAAGATCAGCTCATTGCATGTGGTAAGAGATATGCCTAAGATAATGAAGCCTACAAGTACTGTGTGCAAGGAATATAAGTTTGGTAAGCAAACAAGGATAACTTTCAAGTCTAAAGAATATTCTTCTTGTAGACCTTTGGAGTTAGTAAAAAATTGTTTGTGCGGACCTACCAAAACAAAAAGTCTGAAAAGAGAAAGGTATTTCATGCTTTTTATTGATGATTTCTCTAGGATGATATGGGTTACTTTCTTGAATGATAAATTTGATGCTTTTAGAAGATTCAATATTTTCAAATCAATGGTTGAGAATGAAATGGATGAAAAGATCAAATGTTTGAGGTCTAATAGAGGAGGTGAGTTCACTTCAAATGAGTTCAATGAATTTTGTGAAAAACATGGAATAAAGAGGCATCTATTTGCTGCTAGAACTCCTCAACAAAATGGAGTAGTTGAAAAAAATAGGACTATTCAAGAGATGGCAAGGACCATGTTGATGGAAGAAAATATGCCTAATGTTTATTAGAGAGAAGCAGTTCATACTAAAGTATATATTCTGAATAGAGGATTGGGCATTTGCAAGATCATGTGGGTCCAAAAAGTGGCAATGAGGAAAAAAATGTGTTTTAACTTCATCGAAGTTGCGAAAAAAAAAATGTTGACATTTTGTATGGGTCGGGTACAATATCCGTTTTGGTTTGGTAATACCAAACCAAAATGGATATCCATTATAAGCGGATATCCATTTCTCAAAATTAATTTTCATCAATTTATGCAAAGAAAATAGATGAAACAAAACAGATATCTGTTTGAAACAGATATCCATTTTGAAAAGCCCAAAAAGCACACTTCAGTAAAATGGACATAACTTTTGCATTATTGATTGAAATTTTTATTTTTTATAGGAGTTGGAAAGGTGATTCAGAGCTCTAAGTAATGGATAAGATTATTTTGATAGGTTGAGCACAAAAAAATAATTTTAACCATTTTAAGTTCCTCCTTAAGTTTTAAAATTTTAAATGCTCATAATTCTTGCATATAATGTCTTTTTTTCATAGTTTTTTTTGCAATAATCATCCTAAATGACTTGAAACATCAAAGAAGTAATAAATAATGAAAAAACTATATTTTTTACTAAGGAGAGTAAAATTTTCATAAATCATCATAGAGGTCCTCCTTGTTGTCTTTGATCCTATGCACACCTTTACCCAAGTTGAACTAGGAGAACATACATATCTCTCTCCCCCTCTATCTATTTAGCTATCTCTCCCTCTCTCCCCCTCTCCTTCATTTACCCCCTCTACCTATCTCTCCACTTTTCCCTTACTCTGCATTTGTCTATGCATGACAATGAGGTCCTTTCAATCAATCATGATAGTGGCAAGATTGGAGTTAATCAATATAACTTCATAGCCTTCTTCCTTCAAGGCCTTGCAGGCTTGTGTTCCAGAGTAATCAAATTCATAGGCTTGCCTAATGACAATAGGGCCTACGCCCAAAATAAGTATTTTTTTTCAAATCAATGCGCTTACAACTTTTATGCTTTCCATTCTTCTCAGATCTCTCTATGGAGCCATTCTTCTCCTTTGTTTTTGCATAACAATTTACATCATTGTGGATTCTTCTCTTGCATTTACTGACACTGGAAAACTCAATTGTGGGTTTTTTGCAGGGTAAATGCACAAAAGATCGAAAGAGGCAATGGGATTCGAAACGAATACGAAGGGGGAAAAATCAAGCTTCTTTGATAGCTTCGAAATTGAAGAAGAAGAACCGAACAATGAAGAGGCAGCCATGATTCAGGTAGCAAATTTAGGGATAAAGTTGGGGTTAGGGTTAAGGTTGGGGATTAAATAGTGTTAGGATATTAGGGTTTGATTATGATTAATATTTACATAGGGTTAGGGTTAGGATTCAATTGGTATTTGATTAGGGTTAGGGTTCTAAGATAAAGCTTAGTGTTGGGGTTAGATTTTAGTTAGGATTCTAACAATAACACTAATTCTAACAATATCACTAATTTTAATAAAGTTTTAACATTAACATTAACTATTACTACAACACTAATTATAACATTAACACTAATCCTAATTTCAACACCAACATTAATCTTAATTCTAACACTAACACTTATTTTAATACTATGAATAATTTTAACTCTAACCCTAACCTAACCATATGAATCTATATAAAGTGCTAACATTAACATAATTTTAAACTAGCATACATATATTAAATATTAATATATATAAAATACGCCAAGAGTTATCCTTCTCGAGCGCCTATTTTCATAATTTTTTCTCAAGGAAATAGGCGCCTCGAAAAGGATATCTCTCAGTGTATTGAATATGAAATTTTATTTAATTCATTTGTATAGATAATCACTACAATTTAATTAATTATTTAAAAACTAAATAATATATTTTTTATAAATTGTAGAAATTAGAATTTAATTTAATTTTAGAATGAAATTTAAGTTTTCAAGATATTGTGGTGATTTCTCTTACAAACATATTAAAGAGATTTAAAATTAAAACTTTCTTATGTAAATTATTTTATGATTTTTTTAAATGCATTTTTAAGCCGAGAGGCAGTCACACATTAGAAATGGAATTTCTTAATTTTACGTTAAGTTTTTTTGCTTGTCTTTTGCTGTAAAACCAGTTCGATGCTTTGTCATCTTTCCATTATTTAGCTACTTTGTTTAGCTTTCCTTATTCATGCAGCGTATTCGCATGAGTTTTCCTTTATTGTTGTTATCTCTAAAACTCTTTATATAAGAGATCATTGTAATAGATTTTGATATTCAGTTGAACAATTATAATCTACTTGTGTTTCTAACATGGCCAGCAATAACTGCAAAGATAAATTGCACAATTCAGCGAATGAAAAAGCTCTAGGAAAGTAGATGACCTAATGAATTCTAGACCTAGATGTGGGCTAAATCACCTGCGAATGAGTGGGTTGTTGTGGGTGATTGAAATTATGCCCCTACCCAACACTAAGGATTATACTTTCAATATCATCAAGGTCAAGTGATTGGAATCGGACCCTCTTCATTTGTCTAAAGCAATACCGACAGGATTTGATTATTTCTTACTACAAGGTGCACCTTCATTCTTCAAATGTGGAAGAAAATGGTAAGAAATTTTGTTTTGGGAGGAGGTCTGACATAAATTAATTCTCTAAATTTTTTAGATTTTTCCTATTAAGGGTTTACAAAGTAAAGGTTTGGTTTGCATCCTTAGTTTTTTTCTTTTAATTATTGAGTTGTATTTGGTGCATTTGCAGTTGGTTCCATAAATATAAGCAACATATTAACTGGGAAGTGCCTAGCTAAGATTCGTGCCAATGATCCAAATGTTCAAATTAGTCCAAGAAATCATCCAAATGCATCTACAATCAGAAGTACTGTACATGAAGCTCTTGAAGACATCACTGCCCTTTTCTATGATGAGGGACGAAATGAAATATATATAGGAAATAGGCATAGTTTGGTTCATGTATGGTCAAATTGAGGTACCCACAAAGTGTGCAAAGCAATGCATGCTTGATTGCTTAAGGATCTGTGGTTGTAAGTTGATAGTAGCAATGCCAGCTGTTCGATGTAATCCAAATTATGTTGCATGCTTCCACTTATTATACATCGGAGTCCCTAAACATCAAGTATAGATTACATAGAATAGGGCATATAGACTGTGGAAGTTTGATTTTTCAAAACTCATAATGATGGTGAATGCATGTTGTAGACAAATGTGTCCCTGTAAATCTGTATTTTGAAGTACAACTCACAGTTTCTACCGTGTAATTGTTCTTAAGGTAATTTTACCCATGTTTAATTTTTTTTTCCCTCATGTAATTCTCAATTTTTGTTGGCTTATGTATTTTTCTTTGCCCACAAAAAGTATTTTTAGAGTTTCAATTTGAGTGTAACCTCATGGTTTTAGTGGAACTCGTGTGCCTTTCGACTTGGCGTAAATGGTGTATTTGATGGATTCTAATTGAGGAATGTTTTTTTACTACATTAATTTTTCTGATCTTTATGAAGTTAAACCCAAATCAAGCACATCCATTCAGATGGTTGTATAATAGATAATTTTTTGTTTTATACTCTATTTATAAAAATTTATATTTTAAATCTTTTTAGTAACAATTTATAAAGATTTTATAATAACAATATTTTTTTTTATAATAAAAGGTGCAATGCACCCATATTATTAGGGGTAAACGCTTTTGACCAGAGCTATGAAACGGGTACAAGAAACCACAAGAAACTACCAAACCTGCGAGCAAAATGGCCCAACGAAGGCACAAGGCCTGCGAGTTCTTTGGCCCAGCGAGGGTTTGAACCCTATGGTTGTCACTACAACCAAGCGACTTGACCACCGAATCGCGCCCTTATCGGCTTTATAATAACAATATTTAATAATAAGCAAATAAAGTTATTTTTTCATGTAATTAAGTGTTCAAGTGAAAAATTTATATAATATTATTTTAATTTTAAATATAAATTTTAGCCTCAAGAAGAATAACTCTCGACGTATTTTATATATATTAATATTTAATATATATATGCTAGTTATTAAAAAAAAAAAGTCTTAGAAGGACCTCCTCCCTTTAACAATCAAGAACAAGTAAACACCATGATGACAGAGAGATTGATTGTTATGGAGTAAAATCAAATCAGAAGATTTTCCATAAATTGTATGACAGTTATTTTATTGTTTTCTAATCTAATTTAAGAAATTAATAAGACTCTAACCTTCTGACATCTCACAATTCCAACGAACAAATATTTGAAACAAAACACATACTATATAAGCAAGCCTGTCGGCTAAAAATTAGAATATTTCTAAAAACTCAGAAAAAGAAAAAACTAAAAACTTGAAACAGTATCTTAATTATTAAATCTTTATCCTTTCAATGCCTTGAATCAACGCCTCGTCCCCTTGTTTTGCTGCCACCATACAAACTTAGTAAAAAATGACTTTGAAACCATTTTAATGGACCATATTTATTTGTTTCGCACTAAATCTGTGTACTCATTCCACTTTCTACATGGACGCCCAGTTTGATTTGAGCAAGGAAAATCTTGCTCTGTTTTTCAAATCCGATTTGATTTGGTTGAATTTTGATAAAAGTCCAGCAGAACGATCAAACCCATTGCATGAAGTCGCGGTCTTTTCCATGGATATCTTTGCTCATGATGACGTGGACCCTGCGACCAACCGTTTTTTACCAACACTTCTCATTGTCTCTGCTGATCCTATCAAAATATCTTGATGCTAATCTTCGAAACCGACATTAGATATTCTTTGTTTACTTCTGTTCATGAATTATTTTTTCTCTTCTTTCTTTTTAATTAATGAGGTGTATATTAATTTTATTAATAAAGAGATATGGTAGAAAGATATGCTCGCATAGTATAAGTCGGATTGAGCCTAAATACAAATAAGACTTCTACCCGATAAGAGCAACACCAGTAGGAAGGGGATCACAATCATAAAGTTTACCTCATACATTAGCGAGGATAGTATCATCATCAATAGAAGAGCATGTTCCTCCTCTTGATCTTTAAAGGGTTGTTGAACACAAACAAGGAAAACAATCAACTCCAATTGAGGGAACATGCTAAAATCTAGCCAACTAGGAGCACCATGTCCATGAGAATAGATGGAATGTGGCTAAGAGGGTTGAGATAATCTGGGAGCA